>CAMPET010000255.1:70857-82081 GCA_946803715.1 Beroe ovata | reverse complement strand
ACACACAGACACACAGACACACACACACACACACATTGACGTCCCTACCTAAAGTATAGCTGGCAGCTTTTCCACTGGGTTTCCGCAGTGGAAGTGAGATAAGCTCCTGATCTGGGGCAATGTCCACAGTTTGATCCAATGGTTTAGTGTTGGGATGTCTGTATCTGACACAATGCAATGTGGGAACAGTCCTGACTAGCGACTGGCAGAGTACTCTGGATGCTAGCATGGTAATATTCATGCCATCTGGATTACAGTGAATGTTAGCTAGTGATAGCGGACATTGTGTTGTTAATACGTTCAGTTTTTGGTAAAGGCATGAAGTATGAATAGTAAGAAGTAGGCACCTAATGAAAAGAAGTGATGGGTAGAATGTTTAAAAGGTAAAAGGCAATTAAATAAGTTTAAAATGGGAAATAAATAATCGGTTTCTATTCTATTTTGATCTGTGATCACCACAATTTGATAGAAAGGCATACGACAGTCCATTTATCTGGCATTGAATACCATCATTCTATTGGTTCGTTTCTTGTACATGATCCTGTGACCACATTCACGGCATCTGATTGGGTCTCGTGACTTGATCTCATTGTCACTCCTACACTCTCCGCACACGTATATCATGGCTTTCTTCACTTGCGACCCGACGCTTGCCGCTGCCGCATTCTGAATGTTCTGGTCGTGTGCAGTGGGAGACATGCCCGAGGGAGAGGCCCGGGTCGGCGGCGACCCCATGGTGGGCGACCCGGGACCACTGGTCGGCGAGAAGGAGCCGCCGGCAGGTGAGGTCGGAGGTGAGAAGAGGGGTGAGGAGGCAGGTGAGCCACCACCAGATCGCGGATCAGATACTATCGACATGATCTATGTGAGGGGAGAAGTGGGGTTATGGGGGGGGATGGGGAGAGGTTATGGAGCGGAATTTGGTTTTGAGTGATAATTCCAATACCATATCAAAGTGATTATAGTCACTTTGATTATAGTCGACGAATATAACACATTGAATTCGAGTATGAAGAAATCTTCATTAAGTTCAAACGTTATTTGACAAGAATATAATTATTGTGCGTCAATAAACAAGGCATATGAGAAATGTTGAAAATGAAACCACTCGTCGTCCGTAATTATGAAGTGGCTATTAGATATCTTCATTAGCAAGAAACAAATCCACAGTTGGTTCTCACTCGAAAATAACCAGCATGAAAGTTGAAACATTTGTTGCGAATCCAGTAGAATCGTTCAAATTCCGATTACCATTTTGAAACAGCTTAATGACTGAGGCTATAATATCCTTGCTGGCGGCTCTCAAAACATAGAGCCCGGGTAAACTAAATAATCTCCCAGAATTGTAATGATAATCTCCACAGTCAATATTCGCCGCGATTTCAATCTGTAAAATGAGTAGTTTATAGGCTTGAGATCAAACGTGATGTGCCGAGAGTTTAGCCAAAGACTCCAACTTGAGTATTCTCAGCTCGGATCCCTTGTCGGATTTAACAATTCCATCATCATTGTCGATATTGATGAGTTGTCCATAACTCCCCTTCCTGTTCCCAGTGATAATGACCACCTTGTCCAGCTTAGTGGGAACGACTGGTTTCATCTGATACGACTGACACTCGAACTCTCTCTTTTCCTCATACAGCCAGACAATGGACGTTGTACCCATCACCGACCTTATGTAGCCTGGCTGGTCGAAATACTGACCATCTTCAAAACTATCCAGCATCACAACTTCTATACCAGGTAGGGGCCAGTTATCATTGGGGCCCTGTGGGGTCATGGGGCTGGGGGCACTGCCCGTGCTACTGTACGGGCTGGGAACAGAGTGGTCTGAGCCCGGGGACGGTGGTCCCAGGCTAGAGCTCCCTGGGGAGGGTGTGGGCTCGGTGTAGGGGGATGCTGGGGATACTGGGGACGGTACACTTGGACTGGACGGGTTGAAATCAGAACTGGTTCCAGGGGTGGCAGGGTTCCCAATGGAATCTATACCATAACCTGGTGTCATTGGTTCACCGTAGCCAGGGGTTTGCGGGTTAGCAGGAGAGAATGGTGCGGGGGACGGGGAGTTGTCATAGAAATCATTGTAATCGTCGGATCTGGCAGGAGTGTTGGGATAGTTGGGATCCCATGCGCTGAGACCTCCTGCCCTGGGTGTATTACTGCCATCATGTGTGGGGGTCTGGGCACCATAATACGGGGTCCTGTCACCCCGAGTTGGGGTCTGTCCTCCACTAGAACCGTACATGGGAGTCCTGCTACCCTGTGTCCCATACATGGGCGTGGCCGACCCCATGGCCCCATATGCCGGGGTCTTGGTAATATAGGGGGTGGAGGGGGTGGTGAAGCCGCCTGTAGATGTAGCAACCTCCAACAAATGGGACTTCTCCACTGATATAATCTTACAATCTGTGTGTAGCTCTATCCTAGCAGTAGTATCTGTGCAATCCCTGACTATACCCACATATCCCTTGTATGCTCCCTGCTTTACTCTCACTGTCTTCCCGATGAACTCCTTGTCCCGCTTGTCTCTTCTCCCTCCTCCTCGGCCATATGCTGGTGACCGGGCTGGTGACCGTGCAGGGCTCCGGGACGGGGACGCTAGTCTGGGTGACGAGGCACCAGCTGGAATATCTGTGGAAAGTTTCTGTGCCCCGGCAAGTAGCGTGTTCCGAGCTTTAGCCACGAATATTCCTCCATTCTCACCGTGACATCTGTTAAACAGGAAGAGGAAATGTCGCCACACAAACTTGATCTCGCCCTGTGTACCAGTGTCCAGAACATTGACAATATTCCTCTTCCTAACAAAGTTCTGCTGGGAGTCCAGCGCTTCACCACACCTCACTTTCCTGACAATGGCGTTGTTTCTCACGGACTGGGTCTTGCCGTGCTGAGTTAGAATCCTCACAGATTCCCGCTCTATTCGGACAATGTAGCCCACAGTTTGCTGGTCCACTTCCACTACATCCCCAATCTGGTACATTCCCTGACTGTCGACTCCAGAGTTCATCTCTGTGCAGAGCTGCATGTCACGGGGCCTCACCTTCATCTCGGAATAGGTAGTGTCAGCCACGAGAACAGCCACATTGTCATCAACTCGGACAACCAACCCTGTTTCCCCCTCATATTTCCCGTTAATAACCCTCACATGATCCCCATCTTTGAATATCTTCCTCAGCTCCCGAGCAGGGAAGTCCAGAGCACCGGCATTCTTCAGATCGGCATGGTTAGGAACTATAGTGACCCTATCCCCGGATATACTGATAATTGTACCGGTCATGTGAATCAATTCCCCCTCACACACCTCCACTATGTCACCAGCTGCAAACACGGAGTCTGTTGTCAGCTTCTTGTCAGCTGGTAATAGATCGGGGTCAACATTCTCCGGCCCCTCATCAAACTTCTCCAGCTCTTCTAGTGACGGTTTGGGTCCATCAATCGTTATTCCAGTGAATGGTAGGGTTTTGTATAGAAATCCATTTCTGTACCGACCCCCTTCAAATATTAGGAAATCCCCATCTTTTTTCATCTCACCATTGAGTGATCGAACAAGGTCAGCATCAAATAACTTCTGGGCAGGTCTTCCCTTGGCGGAGCGCCGATAGTTGTTTACTGGTTCTCTATCCTTGTACATCCTCTTCACTTTCTTGTAATCGATCCTCGGTAGAAGCTTACAAACTGCTTTGTTGTGATTGTGCTCCACAAAATCAATCTGTGCAAGGTCATCTCGGTAGATACCACGCTTGATCCTGACCCAAGAGTTTTGCTTGATCGCAAGTGGCTCACTTACTACCTGAAAATGTGAATTCATGTTAGTTCCATGACTCTGACAATAGTAATGACAAGTTAATGAGAAGGTAAAATTCGGAGAATATAATAATGGCTACCTTAAGAACATCTGCCATTTCGTTGATGGGAACCATTGGTTGTTGCCATTTTCCCATCGACAAGGCATTTATACCATCTATTGCTTCCTTTACGTGTGTTTGCTTGAAACTCTCAATATAGATACACCCCTTTACACCAACAGGAACAACCACCGACTTTATTTGCAGGGGCACACCATTTATCTCCAAGTTGATGAATTTTCTTAACAGTTTCATGGCAGTCTGCTTTTCTTCACCCATTCTACACTTGACTTGGTAAAGGCGGGGATCTTTCACCCCTGGCAGGGCACTTTGTTGTTTCACTTCCTCATTCTTAGCATAATTGCTCGTGTCAATTGCTTCATCAGCATCAATTTCAGCATACTTTTTCCTGAAATTTGGCATTTTCAGACTTATCCACACAATAGAAATAATGCAAGACTAACTATTAGCAAGAATACTTATTAGCAATACAGAAATCTGTCAATCAAACCTGTAGTATTCTTCCAGTTTATCCTCTTCTTGCATTTCCAGCAGATGATCAAGACGTCTTTGGTTTCTGAATGATTCTCCATCACCCTCTTCCTCTTCATTGTAATCCTTGTTGATGAGTTGTTCAAAACCCTCTTCCAACTCATCTTCATCATCTTCTGCATCATCATCAACCTCTGCCTCATCCAAGATGAAATTGTTCACTCCAAACTTTGTCTTCCTTGGATGGTTTTGCTAAAGTCAATCAATTGGTACATAGCATGGTACTATAGTAAATATTATTTGAAGATTCAATCATTAATCTTCACTTGGCATACAGATATTGCCAAAAGGGAAAAAATAGTGCACTAAAACCAGTTTGTTCAAACTAGGTAATAGGTTTCAAGGAAAAGCTTGCTAGTCTTTGCAAGAGATCTAGTTCCTACTTAGTTTGAACTAGAAGGTGTCCATTCTAGGCAATGATAAATGATTGATCAAACTTTTTAGGTGCTGAGGATGGGCCATCATCAATATCCTCATCTTCATCTGAAAATTCATCATCCACATCAACATCTGAATCATCATCATCCGACTGAAGATCCGTTATAGGTCTTTTACTCATACCTGACGTGCATTTAGATTAAAAAAAAGTCGATCCATACTCCCACAATGATAAGATGAAGATCAAATTAAACTTAGAAACATATCTAAAATCTATTGATAAATATGCCTAACCTATCAAACCAAGATTGGCAATGATATTCCATATTTTGGATAGTAAGGAATAATTTTGAAAAAGCAATCAATGCTGAAATTACACAGCGCTCAATAGATGTTTTCATTCAAATTGAAAAAGTTGGTGATCTAGATAGGACAGAAAGTACTCAGTGCCTCAAGTTGAAACAGGTATACCAGATACATTGCCTATCCATGATAATCCTGTCTTCCTATCTGAATTCAGAGGACCTACATGGCCAGACAATAAATGCATGGACAGTCGTATAAATTACTCCTTGAGATGGTTTGATGATGTCACAATGAGTACAAGTGAATTAAACTCAAGAGGTATGACACATTGATCATAAATCGAACCTTACACACCCCACTAATCAACTGACAGTTTTAGGAATTAAAACTTATTTAACCCTTAAAGCGTTATGCTAAAAAACTAACATAAACCGACATGGTGGCAAAATTTGCCACATGACTTTCTCAGCAATTCATAGATATTTGAATTGAAAGTACATATTTAATTAAACTGGACTTAAATTACTCCGTCTGTAATCGATTAAAGAGTTGTCAGTCAATTTATGGCAGATCTGCTGTTGCCTTTTGAACTTGAACAATGAACATTCACAATAAATTTCAGCTTGCATGCAGCTAAGTTTCAAAACAGTGGTGATGCAAGTAGCACCGGCAAAGTACCAAGCAGTAATATTTGAGTGCAGCTTAGCAAGTGAAAATTGATATAAATAAAATTAAAACAAGAGTTGTAGTATCGCAATTCACAATATATTGCAAACTCAGAACTGGGCATCCACTTTTTGGCTACCCTCACTGGCAGGATTTTATCATTTGCAATGCAATTACAAAGGCGGAATTATTGAAGGGGTTTTCCGTCCCTACCGGCGGCGCCACGCAATTGTACTAATATTTCAATTCCGCTTCCGCCCGATCAGCCCCGAGGTAAAATAAATCATAACTATATAGCAAATTGTAGGATTTCACCCTACCATTGCTGGCGGGATTTTATCCCTGGCAAGGGATCCTCGGGCGGATTGAAAATCGGGGCGGATTGAAAATCGCGCGCACCCGGCACCGAGGGTAGGGTAAAATCCTACAATATAGCAAAGAAATTAAAAATGTGCGGCGCGGGCGCCGACCGGCCGACGGTATAATGAAAAAAGTTTCACAATACTTTCCATGATCTTCATGAATGTTATTTGTCCACTGTTTTTTGCGCGCGCGCGCAAGAGACAGAGGTCAGATAAGATCTGACAAATGAAAGTTTTGTTTTTGCGCGGCTCGACGCAAACACTGACGCAGCTAATTGCGTTAAGGGGCTTAGAATTATCAAGCAATAATTTTGAAAATCAATAGAAATGTATTGTCTGGCGATGCTAGACCGCTGATGCAAGCCGCGAAGCGGCTTGCGTCAGCAAGGGTCTAGTGAAAATGGTACGGCGGCGCGGCTCAGCCGCGCGCGCGTACTTTCCTTTGGGAAGATTTGCTAGTAATAAGGCGAAGGTTGCTGGTTGAGTTCAGTTCAAATAGATGCGGGAAAATGTGAAATACAAAATGTGTCATACAGCTTCATAGCTATAAATCCGGTACGGAATGTTATAAAATCGTTCTAGTACTTAGTTAATAGTAAAACAAGTGATCAAACACTGTAAGAGATGGAGGTGATGCGGGACGCGACGGAAGTCGGAAAGGGGGGGGGGNTATTTAGCCACGTGGTTTTAACTTGTGTTCAAAACCGGCGTTCAATGATCTCATTACACGCTGCTGAAGTGTCACGTGATCTGATAATTACACCCATGATATACCACGTGACCCGCCAGAGGTATACACACATACTGTAAACCTAATCAGAGAAAATGATGCATGTCAAACTTTTAACTTGCAGTCTGACAGGCTTCGAGGGCCAAGAATTCTGAAAATGTCTTGATTACGTAATCGAGGTCAAAACCCCCCTCCCCCCTCCGTAATCAAGCGTATTCATTTGGAAACCCCCTCCCTCGGCTGATTACGTAATATGTGGATGGTCCCTAAATGTAACATTGACCATGATGCATTGAATATTGGGAATATTGGATATTCACCTCCGAATATTGTCGATGAAACTCTGATCAAGATCAATGGCAGTGATACATCCCTCTCACTGTGGCAAACTTTCTCTCACAAGGTCCATCTCTCCCACTTGCATTTGATGGAAATTTCTTGCCGCCTGCGTTGTAAGTGTGATCAGTCAAGATTTGCTGGAAAAGTAACTAGTAAGTTGAGAACTGAGGGGGGGGGGAAATACGAATGGACAGAATGAAACTTTGGCTTTTAGCAGCTTTAAGTTTTGCGAAATCGCTTTCGATCATCTACATGCAACCGGTTGTAAATGAACAAGACAAGAATGATATCAGGGTTATTCCTTCATAAATACATACAACCACTAAGAAAAACTCCAATAACCAGGTGGAAAACCATGGTCCCGGCGACCAAAATGCTCGGCTAAAATCGATGTAGTTATAACGTAGAATATCATAGGAGGAAAAATCCGTGAAGATGATGAAAATTACGAAATACTGGATGGAAGAAGTCGGGAAAGGTGTAGAGGTACTCGATATTCACCAACACATAAGGGATCACTGATCAGTGGTCCTCAATCAGTCATAAGCTGTGCTGTCAGAATGAATGAATGGTCATGACACAATGAAATCAAATAGATATTCACCTCCAAATATATTATTTATGAAACATTGATCAGGAGATCTATGTCGGTGACAAGCACACGGAGGCACATTTTCTCAAAACAGGCCCATATCTCTATGTTGCTAAAGAATTTGGGAACGAAGAGGGGGAAATCTGGATGAAGATGGAGATTGGAGGGGTCAGGGGAGAAACTAGATGAGGCAGAAGAGGAAGTTGACTGAGGTGGGAGGGGAGATTGATTGAGTTGGATAGTGGATGAGGAGGGATGGAAATCAGGAAAAACTAGATAAAGATGCAGGAGAGCAAGGACAGGAGAAGTAAGATCAGGAGATAGAGAAGCTGGATCAGGGGTAGGCAGCACTGCCTCAAATTGTAAATAAACACACAAATTGGTAAATATGGAGGATGGGTCAACACCCCAAATCGATTGCAGTGACATACAGAAGGGAACAAACACACAGGGTTTAAGAGAGATGTAACCCTGAGGGTTACATCTCTCTCACTGAACAGAAGTATCCTACCTGCTTGTAAGTGTCATGTGCTGGAACCTGGAGGTTTGATGGGGAGGGGGAGGAGAAGTGGGATAAGGAGTAGCAATTCAAACCATACCATTATCACTGACTATTGATTCTCAGTCAGCCATACACTGAGTTCTGAATGAAGGTTAATAAGGGAAGGAGAAAATATGATTAACAGGAGTGGGATGAGTGTGAGGAGTAGGCAAATTAGGAGCTTATTGAGGAGGAAGGAGAGGAAGTCGAAAGTGACTAGGGAGGGATGGGAGAAGTTTAAGACTGGTGAAAAATGTTATCTATGTATGAAATGAAATAGTTCCATTCAATTCACCCACATGGTTAAAGATCTCAAATCAAGTTGTGATCTATCCTCAGGCTCATCAGCTAACTACTTGCAATCAAGGAAAGTTACTCATTAACAATGGGATAAACTGCTCCAGAAATACAGAACTCAGCCACACAAAGCCTTGCTATCATGTTAGAGTTGGCAATACGTAATTCATGGTGGATGTAGTTGATGTGTTCCATAATAATAACAGGTTTATGTGACTGCACAGTGAAATACAGACCACAAAATGAGCTACCATGCTGATTGCTGAGTATATCAACTCACTCCTACCAATAACAATCAATAATCCCATCATGACCACTGAATGTATAATCTATTCCTTATTGAACCTGAATACTGGTATGTCAGTATGGAACAATGTTAAATTGAGAATAAGACAACGAGAAGAGATTCAGTACTCAGTCCAGCATCAGATAATTACAGATATTTGATTATCTAATGCTATTTTTCTGTAACTTTAAAAAAGGAGGGAAACGCCAGACGAGATGCGCGGCGTTCCCTATCAGGAAAACAGCCATAACTTTTGATCTAGAGGTTTAATTGCAATGATTTTTACATCATTGTCATGTGCAAAAATAGAGCTTTACAATGATATATAATATAAGGTATGTTGGTGAGAAAAGTTCTCGCTGATTTTCAGGACGCGCGCCGCAAAAAATCTACATCCAAATTTTGGATGTAGATTTTTACCATTTTCCATAGACCCTGTCAGAGAATAAGTTTGCGCCGCGCGCGCGCAAAACGAAATTCTCGACAGTGTCTATCATCGATCGACGGTATAATGAAAAAAGTTTCACAATACTTTCCATGATCTTCATGAATGTTATTTGTCCACTGTTTTTTGCGCGCGCGCGCAAGAGACAGAGGTCAGATAAGATCTGACAAATGAAAGTTTTGTTTTTGCGCGGCTCGACGCAAACACTGACGCAGCTATAATTGCGTTAAGGGGCTTAGAATTATCAAGCAATAATTTTGAAAATCAATAGAAATGTAATTTAGAATAGACTGTCTTCCGCGCGCGCGGATCCGGTTCTTGAAGACAATTTTTCTTCCTCCGCACGCAATGATAATAATTCGCAAGACGCGCATAACCATAGTTACCAGTTAAAAATGTCTTCGGTATTAGCTAATATTGTCGTGTCATGTTAAATTAGGAAGCCTTCATTCCCCGACCTTTTTTGAGCTCCGCCGTAGAATCTATTTCGCTCTTTTGATCGGAGATAATCTTTCGGAACCGTCAAGAAATTATGTTCCTGAAATCTCGCTTGACTGCCCAATAACTTTAACATATGCATGTTACAACGATCTCACATTTTAATAAGATTTAGCAAGTGCTTACCAACATCCTCCAGCTTCGGTTTAGATTTCAAATTGATGTAAAAAAGTTTTTTAATGCCTGATTCGCGTATTCTTGGCTGTCGACTGGCATTGATTGTCCCTAACCATTTTCTTACCTTAGACAATGACTAGCCAAACCATGAAGTACACTATGCCCTCGACTAAGTATTCCCCGGAACATACCCATTATGGAATGCCTCAAACCGGGGTTACACTCCCAGCTACTAGATACACGACTCATGAATGGTCAGGATCGAATGCAAACCAGTACCTGACTTCTAGCTCCGAGCGAACATCGTCTCAGAACTTGAGGAATGAAGCTGAAAGGCTGAGATGTGAAGCTGCTGAGAGAACTCGACGAACCCAGAATGATATCAATGTGAAGCTCCAGGATAGGATAGATAACATTGTCTACTGGAAGACGGAAGTTGACAGGCAGCTACAGAAAACCGACCAAGAAATTGCCAACTTGATGGCATCAAAGAAGCAGCTCGAACAAGCCCATGTGGCTACTCAACTTCCACATGAGGTGGCCACCACATGTCTGAAACACAGAGAGGGAAGGCTGTCTATCGATTTGGTTCATGATGATGTCGAGGTGCAGCTTCTCAAGGTAATTTTATATAGGTTTTTTAATCCTTTTGAACATAGAATTTATCGGCATTTATACGACTGCAGGAAGTACCCAATATTGATATATTGTTCCGTGAGAGTCGAAATGACGTTGCTTTTAAACTTCGCCTATCAGCAACATCTGTACCGAAATGCTGTTCCATCCTGGACTCCAAAATCCAGATCGTTAAAGTTTATTGTCATGCAATATCTATCTAAGTCGATTGCGCTGCTTGTAAAACTTGGAAAGTTATTTAAAAATTTCATGAAATGCAATCATCTCGCTGGAAGCAAGAACAAATTTGTGCATCTTGTAAGTTGGAAATAAGAATAATAATATCTCGGAATTGGTTGTTATTGCACACAACCAATGCCAGCACTTACTTTTCTTGTAGAGGCACTGATCATATCAATATACTGTAGTTGCTCAGACTGACTTAGCCAATCGCTGGACATAGTGCATCAGTGCGCGGCTCATTTCATGGCTCCAGATTGCATAAACATGAGTTTCAATTGAGGAATCATTTGTAGTGAGAATGCACAATGTACTCATGTACTGCAGTACAGTGTTGGGATGATTAATAAACCGTGCGAACAGTGTGTGTGTGTGTGTTTGTGTGTTTGTATGTGTGTGTGTGTGTGTGTGTGCG
>CAMPET010000255.1:45701-61662 GCA_946803715.1 Beroe ovata | reverse complement strand
AACAATATTCCATGATAGATTGATAACCTGGTGTTGTCGGAGGAACGCGTACCACTGGTTGTTAGTGAAGAACAGGTTGTATGCGTCTGTCTGTGTGAGGAATCGTTAGTGTGAGAAATCACGAGCTTGATTACCCATTTTAGCAGATGTGTGTGACAGTGATTGACTGTGAAGTCACTATAGTGAAGTCACTGTGACAGCATGACAGTGAGTTGTGTACACTCACTATATCGGTCTCAGGTGGCGCCAGTTTGGCCGCCTTGGCTGGTCTCTCTGCTTTGCGGGCAGAGCGCCGAGCGCCCTTGTTAGATGCCCGCGAGCCACGTGATGTTGTTTCATCATCATCATCTGCTGATGTCTCATCTTCACTTTCGTGATCATCATCACTCACATCACCTGATGATATGTATGTTGAAAATGGGACACAATCAGGGACTTGCCCGAATGAATACCCCCAGATCTCTACTACCTCTCGGCGCGAAGAAGAAGTCCTGCAGGAACCCATTAAGGAAGACCTTGACCTTAGCTTTCTCCTCATTCTGCAGATGACTCTGTCTCCGGAGATGATGAATGATGAGATTCCGTGCATCCTCCAGGATGTGATGATCCTTGTGTGTGATGGTGATGTGAGGTCCGGTGACAGCCTTGTCTGGCGCCTGCTCCATTCGCTCATCGTACAGCGTCTCAATCTGGAATATAGCGCCAAAATTGAGGGGGTGAATGGATGATTGCTGATGTTGCCAAATCATAAATCGTTCAACTTTGGAATGGGTGCAAACTGTGTATTCGTGACCACACGACAATCCGACAGTAGGCCCATACCCCCAAATTAATTTTGCTCGACCCCGGTTTTCGGTAGAACTAGTTTTAGTGTTTGTCATCCATTTCGAGTGCCTTGCCCTCCCCTAATATGATCATCATGACAACAGCTGACGTGGTAATTTCACCATTCGTCGTATGAAGTTTCATGATACATAATGAATAGTTGGGCGTGTCTCTTACTAAGCTTATTAGTTCATGACCTTATATGATTATATTTGCTCGGTACTTCCTGACTTTATGACAAGATGTCATATATTTCAGCAGTAGATCAGTACATGTAGTTCTATTTGCAATTTACGATCACATACTATAACCTGTGTTGCAATGAAAGCTCTGCAAATTCATAGCTAGCTGATATCTATATGATGGAGCGACGACGAAAATAGAATGCAATGAATGTCAGTTAATGAACTGTACCTCTGTGACAAGATGTTTCGATCGAATGAACTTCACATCAGCCTGTTTGAAGGTAGCACTCTGATGGTCGAGTGACTTGAGGTGGTACTTCTTACACTGGTCACCCCATATCCCATTGAACTGCCGCCGCGCCTCACACCACTCCTCATCCTTGCTTTTCAACCTGCGTGTTATAGACACCAGTGAACACCAGTGACTATAAGTACATTCATCATGGATGAAGTTGTAATAATGTGATTGGCAAGATTTGCATGAAGTAATTACAGTGCAAGCGTCTTGAGACGAAAATGATTCATGGGGACGCCCGAAAACACGATAAAAAGGCTCAGTTAACAGTTTCAGTTAAATTTCAGTACCGTTTCAACACAATAGGGATGACTGCTTGGGGCGATTTCTTGAGACCGTCTATGATGCCACCAAACTTGTCGCCATATATCCGCTTTATCGCCTGTCTTCCAAATATCTCAGATGTGCCGCCCAACTTATTGTCTAGCCTAAACCTCGCCACCTCTGGAAAATAGTCAGAAGTAAGCGATGGTAGGACGTGTGTGTGTGCGTGCGTGTAGTAATAATTGGCATGTGCTCGTAAGATACTGTTAAATATGACGCCGTATTCAAACACCAAACGAAGCACCTGCTCAGAATGATAAACTCAGGTTAAGCATTTTTGTCACATCACCTACTAGGTATCACATGACATCACCAAAGTGTGGTAACGTGGCTTACCATCGGGCGTGAGTTTTAGCAGTTTTTTCTGCACCGCCTCCAACTGCTTGATACACGTCAGGTTAGTTTCTATGACGACATCCAACTCGAATCTCTCGTCATCACACTTGTGGATGTAATCCTCATACTGTGTTTTCTTGCTCCCGGAGAACGTGCTGTCCTCCGACCAACACGGATACGACCGCCACGTGTCGTTCAAAACCTGAGTGTACATAGACACGTGTGTTACACTAGACACGTGAGTGCACAGACACGTGTTACACTAGACACGTGAGTGCACAGACACGTGTTACAGAGACATGTTACTAAGCCTCATTTGACCGAAATTCCATGCAGATTTACAGAAAAGTGACTTTCAAGACAATTTTGAACAGTTGAAATAGGTAGGTAGTTAATTAAGTTTTCGATTCATTGTAAGCCCCAGCCACGGTGGGATACAGAATGGGAATGATCACCTGTGTGCAGAGTTCAGTCCTGCCCATGCATTTGGGAGGAATGTAGTTGGGTGGATGAGCTCTGTACGATGCCCCATATCTCTTACACGAGGCGTAGTTTATCTCCAACTCGCCCATCCTGTTCTTCCTACTCTGATCAGTGGGCACAGCGTCCTTGTAACCCACATAGTTCTTAAACCAGGCAAACAGTTCGGGAAATTTGCCAATAAAGTGCACGGCAATGTGCACAATGTCCGTAGCACTGAGTGTCTCTTCTGTGTACAGCACCAGACATCTGCGAGTAGTGAGGGAGTATAAATTAAACTCATGTGACTCATCATGTGACTCATCATTGCAGTTGAGTATTCGTGACGTTGGGCATTCCCGACATTGGAATCTCAGCAAGTTGGGTATTCCGTACCCCAATCTTACATGAAGGCACATGATCATGAATGAGATAGCAGCACTATAAAGATCAGTTCAGTTACCTGAGGAAGTTTTCATAGACTTCTTGACTCTTTAGGGCTTTTTTCGCTCTCTCGAAAAATTCTTGTTCCGTTTGTATCACAATTTTCTCCTCCTGGGGTTGCAATGCAATGATAATGTTGTTCTGCGATCAATAATGGCTCTAATGGAACCTATATCGATTGCAACAGTCTAACAGCTCATCTAACCAATTGAACTGCCTTGGCTCCAGAGGATTCCAGTCAATTACTTGTGATCATACACACCTTAATCTCAACCTCTTTCTCTACTTTAGCAACATGTAGTCGGGGGAGATGTAGCTTGAGATCGGTGGACTGGCTCCCCTGGGATGGGTTGCCTGCTGCTCTCTTCAGTGGGGGCGGACCCCCACCCCCACTGAGGGAAGCTTGCTTGTCAGGACCGTTAGATGCTGCTACAGTCAGGATCTGCTTGCTGTGCTCCTGCATTTGCTGGATATGTGCTGCGATGCAATGAGCTTCCGGTAGGAACTGGGAAAAGTCTTTGAGCAAATCAGGCTGATCTTGGAACAGGATGCGGACTTTGTCAAAAACCTGATCAATGGATTTGATAGTGACGACTTCGTCAAAAACTTGATCAATGGATGTGACGACCTTGATAAGCTCTATAATCATGAGTGTAAGTAGGAAAGTGTAATATCGCCAGAGCGTTCGCGTTACGTACCTCAGTTTCACCACTCGAGTTGAGATTAGAGGATGATCCTTTCACAGTCTTCTGGTCTTTCTGGAAGGTGTGTAGTATCTCCATGAAGGATTTATATACCTGGAAAAATCCTCAATCTATCAGTGTGAATCCGATAATAGTGAATCAAATGGAGTTTTAATAAGGTTAATAAGATTCAGGTTAATAAGATTCAGTCTCAACGAAGGGTTCTATGATGTCTGTATAGGGAGGTAGTGATTATGAATTCACCTCTGGATCATTCTGGAAGCGTGTCTTTATCTTGTTCACATAGTTGATAGCCTGGTTAAACTCTGGCTGTACAGGAACACCGTTGTTCACTCCCTAAACAGTTATCGGACCGTGAAAACGTCACAGTAGTTGGAAGACAGAACATTGGTAACTCATAATATGGATGAGAGATTGACCTGTGCTTTGGTTGAAGGTGGTAGCTTGTTGGTTGTATGCTGCTGCGAAGTGACGGGGACAGAGCTGCTCTGTGACGGTGTTGTCAACTGTTGCACCTCGGGTTTGGGCTGGGGCCGGGTTATTGGCACTTGTTGAGGGGTGGCCGGGGGCGGCCGATCTCCAATGATATGATATGTCTGAAATGATACGGGTATTATTCAGTGCTCTGCGTTGAATCACATGACATAGATAACAAGTTAGGTATTGATACAAGTTCAACTGAGAAAAACGAACCGAAACCCTGTTAGGTTGTCCATTAGGACCCCCGTTAGATGAGATGTTCAGGGTAACGTTGAAAGCATGACTGTTGCTGCCCGATCCCGTGGCAGGTAGAACCTCAATCTTGTAGCCCGGCGGGAGGAAAGTGTTGAACCCGGATATGAGCTCGGGTCGCCCGCGGAACAGGTTGGAAACCCGCGTGATTACACCCGGTGTATCGATACTGGGCAGTGGGCGTTATCTCGAAAAGCATATCACTGCATCATCATTATCATCATTGCCAGTCGCGGTATTCCAGTTTCAACTGATCGAGTCACTCAAAGAACCCACCTCTGAGATTTGAACTCCTTCATTATGTCGAGGAAGTTGTTGTAAACGTGGGGCTGATCACCAAACTGTGCCTTCACTTGATCCAAATACCACAGTGCATCGTCAACCTAACGTTATCAAACCAGTTTAAATACCCCATTTCCCTTATATGGGCATTGAACTAGACTTTATAATCGTATGTAACTACCCACTTATAATAGAGATGCTGAATATTAGGAGGTTGAATCATCTAAACACCTATTTTCTATCATCACCTACCCGAAGACGCTGGTACTGGCCATCTTGTCGAGATGTGGCCCCGCCGCCTCCGGACTGACTGGTCGGGGGCCGGGTCGTGCTGGTAGCCNACAAACATGACCAACTGTGTGGGTCGGCAGGGGTCAGAAAGTGGTCAGATGGGGGTAAATCGAGTGGTAAACTGGGGGTCATGGAGTGGTCATTAGGTATCTGCGAAATAGCCTGGGAAGTCACACGTACCGTTTTCCCGATAGGTGGCCCCATGAGATCGCGACCTAACTTGATAACATTCCTCTCAAAGAATGCCTGCACATTCTCTGCAGTAGTCTGCCCGTTCATGAGCATTCTGGCGGAGATAAACTCCTTCTTGCTCCCGAATAGGTAGTCATCTTGCTCGGTTTCTGTGTCGGGTTTAATCCACTCCTGTATGTTGTCTGCTAGAGCTGGGTTAGAGGCTGGGAGACCAGCAATGTCGTACAGATTTACCTGCCGGGTAGAAAACGCATCATGTGTAAGGATAGGATTGCAAATTGTCACATGTCATAACAATCGTGTACGGTCTATTATCAATCATAGGCCATATAGCATACCTCGCCCCTGTTCTTGTCAAAGAGACTCATCTTTTTTATCCTCTTGAGTATGGCATCCATAACTACAGACTTGCCAATGCCAGCATGCCCACACAGCAGGATCTTGGCATTGCCCAGCAGGAGCAGCTCCACTACCCGGGCTAGTCGGATGGAGTCCAGGGTGGGAATGGGCATGTCCACCTCCTGCCATGCGTTAGCCAGAGCAGAGCTCCCACCAGTGTGCTCAAAACCTGTCTTCACATCCTCTACATAGGCATTCGTCTGTGGCAGGAGACAGTCCCACTGACTAAATAGACCAGTGTCAATGTCGAAATAGTAGCAGAACACACTCTTCACGCCCGAAGGCAGTCTCACTCCATAGGGGGCAGGGAGGTCGAAGAAGTCCCGAACAAAGAGGTCAAAAGAGGCTTGAGCCGAGATTTCTGGCTGTGATCCAAATATTTTGGTAAGAGATTGCTTGGTGTGGCCAGCTAGAGCGGAGTGTGAGTCATGTGCCTCCAGATTGCTGTCGTCCATGTCAGAGTCTCCTGCAAAGTATCACGGTGAGTTTAGGACGGGCACTCTTCAGCAGAGCGACGCCACTGCAGCGCCGTTAAACTGCCACCACACTGACTTATCAGGGGGCTGGCAAGCCCCCCGCGGCATCTGTAGCTAATGTTGAACGTGCGAGCAAAAAGGGCCCGAAGGGCCCTTTTTGCGAGCTCGGTCACCGAGGAGGCCCGAAGGGCCGACTCGGTGAGCTTGATGCATTTATGTAACGCGCGAAAAGCTGCGCGCTTGCCAGACCCTACTATATGTTTTTACGGATTCGCCGAATTTCGACAATCAATAACACCGCTTATATTTATCCGATTGTTATGAAACTTTGTATTCCGTCTATTTGGATCATAGAGAGGCAGCAACCAAAATTTCAAGTCAATCGGATAAAAAATCACGGAGTTATAACAACTTGAAATCGTCAAAATCAAGGGTGTTTGTCGTTTCTAGGGTTACGATTATATATATAGATACATACATATATATAGACATACAGAGAGGACACTTTAAACGCCGAAAGTGACCCCTTTTTGAACGTTCATAACTTCTAAACGACAAAAGATACATCGCATATCGACCTCACGTTAGAAAGAGGAAAGATAGAGCTTTTCTTATCTGACCATCAAAATAATTTCATGACACCCCTATGACGTCATAATGACGTCACAATCTGTCAAAGTTGAATTTTGATGTTCTGAAAAATATGTGGATTTCAACGGTAGTTTTCGATATGAAGCATTTCAGATAGCGTAAATCATGTGACATATCAATGAAAGGAAATTCAATTTACTTTCCAGCCATGTGGTCGAGTTTGATAAAACTCGTTAGGATAATTGAGATAATTGAGGTTAATTGAGGGGTACTATCGCAAAATAATCCCTGAAATATTGGTAAATTTATGATTACTATTCCGAGAAAACTGGGAGGTTTCAGGACTCCATCTCTCGATATGTTGTTGGTCATGGCCTCGACAATGGTAATAACCGGGTTGAAACGAAATTGATCGCTTTTAAGGCATAATTATGACGTCATAATTGTTACTGGGTATGGCAAATTTTGCAATTTGAAGCAAAACTGGATTTTCTGGATTTCAAGGACATTATGGTGAATAAAACAGGCTGTTTGTTCTGAACTGCAATTGTATGTCCAAGTTGCCGATATTCCTTCGATTCAATCCGATTGCCAATCAGTTTATCACCTAATTAACCTAATTAAGGTGAATATCTGTAGATCTGGCGCTGATCTACTCGTTATTCCAACGGGAATCGAGACTTTGGTTCGTTTCTGTGCAATTTGATGATACTTGTTTGGTTACTCCGAAAACCTCATTATTAAGCTGACCTAATTAACCTAATTAAGGTCGATATCTCGTGATCTAAAGCAGATAGGCAGGTTTTTTCAACGAAATTATATGATGCCTAAGTCCTTAATGATTATAGCAATCGATTTAAGTTCACTTTATGTCTCAATTAGCTAATTGGATAATTGACCAATTAGGAGAATTCACTGGAAACCTCTAGATTTTAGAAGAAATGTATATCTCGTGCTGAATTAAAGGTATGCATGCTGTGTCTCAATTTCTCATTGTAAATTGGTCGTTATCCACAGTATGTAGCAGGCGCCAAAGTAAGTGAAGTAGATTAGAGTGTACCGAGGTACACTGACCATGANAATGTTCTGATTTAGTTAAATGTTCTCATGTCTGCGAAACTACTCTTTTAAATATACTGTCACGTGATATAGGGACACGTGTTATCATGGGACACGTGTTATCATGGGACACGTGGTATCATGGGAGAAATTGTGCAGAGATAGGTATATCATACTCACTGGAATTCCTGTGGTCTGACATGGGTGTTGAGGACAGACTGGACGAAACCGTGATTGGACGGAACGACTGGGTGAGGGGGAAGGGCCGCCGTCCCGAACTCCAGTCTCCCGGATAGGGGTATACCCCTCCCGTCTGGGGGCCGCTCCCCCTCTCTCCTTCCGCTGGGGTTCATTGCGCTAAACACGAGAGAGTGTGATGAGCAAGGAATGCGAGAGAGTTTGTTGTTTTCTTGGTAACAAGAACTTATTATCACGTTACTTTCATGAAAATAGAATAAAACCATCCTCGAGTTATCATTTATATTAGTAGTATTGTTCATTGGAAATTACAAAATATACATACGTAGGTACTAAACTGATGATAAACATTAGGTACATCGATAACATTCTGTATAATTACATTGTTCTTGTTATAACAATCTATCAAAACCAAGCCCTAACAAGAATTGTGCTAGCGTAACCGTGGGTAAAGCGCTCTATTTCCCTGCCCCGACTATGGCACGTGATTTCAAACTTTCAATTCCCTATGTGTGTGCGCAATATACACTGACTTCCAGATTTTGCTATGGAATGGAGGGAGGATATTGAAATCTGTCATTTGACTACCTACTTTACTTGCTCTGGCGCCAACAGTGATTTTCCTACTACATAGATTATAGATAGTTAAATTGCAGTAGATGCGGTATGATGGCACATTTTGCTCATCTCTATTCTCTGCTATCCCTTCTCCAATGCCTTTTTTGTGGAACAAAAAGTGACTGCTGACTGGGGAGGGAAAAAAACTGAAAAATTGACACATGGTGTCACACACGCACACTCTGAGCCGATAACATCAATAACCTCCAGATAAGCTTAACAATAATAATCAACTCAAATAAACATGCAATTTTATCAGCCGTTGGTCGTTTATAACATGTTGCAGGAACCGGGCAAATTATCATCTGTTCATTAAACTACACATCTAGTGGTACCACTTTCATTGTAACCCCTTCTCACCCCGTTGTCCACTGAAAATACCATATCAATGGATTGTCATGGCACAGAATAAATAGGTTCTAAATTTAGATAATCTAGAACAAGGGATTATCCNTCGTGCATTATCGCACGTATCCCTCACGTCAGAAGGTATTATTTGATTATAACAATCTATCAAAACCAAGCCCTAACAAGAATTGTGCTAGCGTTACCATGGGTCAAGCGCTCTATTTCCCTGCCCCGACTATGGCACACGATTTCAAACTTTCAATTCCTTATGTGTGTGCGCAATATACAGTACTGACTTCCAGATTTTGCTGTGGAATGGAGGGAGGATATTAAAATCTGTCATTTGACTACCTACTTTACTTTCTCTGGCGCCAACAGTGATTTTCCTACTACATAGATAATAGATAGTTAAATTGCAGTAGAGGTGGAAGATTGACACATTTTGCTAATCTCTATTCTCTGCTATCCCTTCTCCAATGCTTTTTGTGGAAGAAAAAAGTGACTGCTAACTGGGGAGGGAAAAAACTGACAAGTTGACACAAGCTGTCACACACGCACACTCTGAGCCGACAACATAGAATCAATAACCTTCAGATAAGCTTAACAATAATAATCAACTCAAATAAACATGCAATTTTATCAGTTGTTAGTCGTTTATAACATGTTGCAGGAACCGAGCAAATTACCTATCATCTGTTCATTAAACTACTCATCTAGTGGTACCACTTTCATTGTAACCTCAACCCCATCTCACCCCGTTGTCCACTGAAAGTACCATATCAATGGATTGTCATGGCACAGAATAAATAGGTTATAAATTTAGATAATCTAGAACAAGGGATTATCCTCACAACCGCCGTACCTTGAGAGGGGTGTCGGAGTCTGTGGGAGCTTCTTTTTCTCTCCGTTCCAACTCGTCCCTCTTCTGCTCAAGTCTCCTCACAGCATCAGCGTCCTTCACACCCCTGCTCTCCTCTTGTCCTGCGCGGCGCTCAGCAGCTTCAGCCATCTGACGCCGCCTCTCCTCCTGGAGAACAGCCACTATCGTCATGGTTACCATGGTTACATGTACATGTTACCATGGTTACAGTGAACATGCTACCATGGTTACAGTGAACATGTTACCATGGCTACATTGAAAATGTTACTATGGTTACAGTGAACATGTTACCATGGTTACATTGAACATGTTACCATGGTTACATTGAACATGTTACCATGGTTACATTGAACATGACGCAATTTTCACACATGATGCTAATCCATTAGGTAATATACCTAACACACAGAGCCAGAGATCAAGCCCACCTGAGTTGGCTGTTTCCTATTCAAATATGCTTCCTCTTCATCATCCTCCTCGTCGTTGTTCACATAGAAACACAAACAGTTACCCATCCGTTATGTTGCTTAGGAGCAGTGTTGCTAATCAGTGAGGTTGCTTAGTGGAGAGGTTGCTAGGTTGCTCTGTTTTAACCTTGCTACACAGGGAATGCAGATATTGCAATACTACATTGCCATGTCCTGAGATCGGAGTGGTATTATTGCGAGTGTTCGGGGAAAACTCGTCTAGGTGGAACGAGGAGGTGCAACTTGTTATTTCTCTTACACTGAATGGAGAAAGAATACAATGTTCCTTTTCAACGAACCGTTATGAATGGGTACATATAATTCGATCGTCCAGTTATTATAGGAGGCAACTATTGGAGGCAGGAAGTTGTTCAAAAAGGGAGTTTTACATAGATTATTATATCCATTACATTGAAATATAGAATAACGAAATAAAACTATACATTGCCCATATTATAACAACTCCAAGGGTCTTACACACTGTAGGTCGTAAGATCTACAGATGACCGGCTGACGCCTCGGTGATCCACTCCAACACCTTTACTCCTTTAGACTTTTAGAGAGCGGTATTAATGGAGAGGAGTAGCAATGGCCAATGCGAACACAGGTACAACCTGTCACGTGATTTAAGACTCGTCTCCAGTGACACCGTTCTCATATTCTCTACTATCGAGGATCTACAATCGAGTCATGCGTCGTGTTAGTCATACTATCAATCATTTTCAATAGCCCAAGTTTGGATAATGGAGTTGAATGAACAATTAATCTTCGCAATCTTTACAATATTATCCCAACAGCCAACAACACATATTAACATAAATAATAGGGGTAATATTTACAACATTCACCCCTACTGACCATGACAGAAAAGCCCAAGACATTAATGGTGTCTAAAGATTTTCTCGAATCAGATCTCATGGAGGAGTCCAGGAACTACTATACGTGCATCTTGCTGTATAAGTTTTGCTAAAAAATCTCCGGGGACGATTCAAAGTGCTGAGCAATCTGATCGAATGTATGGTATACACCATACGCGGGTCCATAGTCGATATCATACCAGTAGTTCATAGCTGAAAATATGGTTTAAATCTTCATTATAAGCAGTCAAAGATGATATAGGTAATCCAGTCATACATTGGTACCGTAATAATAGCGAAATCATTCCCCATCGATGGGCCAAGTTACCTATCGTGCCATGGCTCTGGGTGACGTGGTGAAACCAGTACGATGGGAGGTAGAGACTCTCCCCAGCTTTCACAGTGACCCTCAGAGGATGCAACTTCTCTGATAGCCCTGGGGTCGACAGGGGGTCCCTCTGATCGATGTCAATCCACGGTACCTCCTCTTCACCTTCCTTCACAAGTATTCAATACTTATAACATCGCAACAGTAAATTACTGTCAGTAATACTAACAGTAAAACAACCATTATTATAATGTACTGTCTTAGTGTCTTACTGTAGCAGGAATCTTGAAGATAAATAATATTTTCAAGCCGAATTCAGGTTCATTTCAGGTGCGCCCTCTCGGCTCTCACCTGAGGATGTAGAGATCCATCCTCCTGGTAGCAGTGAACAGGATACTTCCTGTACCTCAGGTGTGCTCTATCACTTGGTGGAAAGAGAGTGAACACCTTCTCCCCTCGTATCACACTGTACATGTTCTCATAGGGGTCCTTGTGCACTGACAATTGTACACAACTTATTACAAGCAACTTCCAATGGTCCTATCTGAAGGGCTGCTCCCAAGCACAGAACTTGTTTTACTCTAATTTCACTAGAATTCAACGTATGAATGCCGAGCTTATTCTCAGCTATTATAATGAGAAGGGAACACGGCATCACATTAGTTCTACCTAGTTCCATTATGTAGCTGCACCCTTAACCCTTTTGTAAATGATAAGATAATAGAGAAAAGCATCGTTCTACAGTAAAACAATGCTTATCTTACCGTTATACTGCTATAGTTACCCTTTAATAAGTAAAACTTTTACAAATTGCTAACTTACAAGAAGTGATTGCCCTCCCATCGCCCATCCAGAAGTTCACAGCTTCTAATGGCGTTCCTGATGAAAAGAAACTCATTAATACTGTGAAACTAATTTCAGTGTTCCAAAGAATTCCATATAATATCAGAATTCATAAGAGAGTATCAGCCCTAAGACTGGCAAAAGAATAGAGGACGGTATAAAGATATAAGTGGGGTGGAACACAAATTATTTTGAATCGCGTGTTTCTTCATTTGTTAAGAATTGCCATGGGTGTTCCAACTTTCCTACCACCTCCAACAGCTAGGTACTAGGAAATTGCTAGCGTTTCGTAAAAAATAATGCGTCTATCTACTAAAAATAAAATAATAAAAAACGTGTAACTTTTGTACATCTTCGTAACTAAAGACAATAGAAGAATAGACATACCAACTTACCAAATAGTTTTGACATCCATGGGGGATCAATTTCAACATCTTGAGAAAGACAGTTGAACTCTGATGTGAAACTACTGTTCTGTTTTTGTAGATAAAGAACTCTGTTAACTCTTGTATTATTCAGTTCCTCTAAGAAGCAACGAAATTTCATCTGCCTGGGTAACATAAAACATTTTGGTTCAGTTTGTTATCGAGCCAAGGATGGGAGAAAACATATGGATAAGCGAGCTTCAACAGTTAAATTCACACAGCACTAACTTTTCGTAAGGTAGAGTGAACTTAGAATTAAGAATTGCATCAGCCAAACCATTAGGAGTTATTGCCACTGTCACAATTTCGTCTCCTAATACGGACAACAAGTAGTCATCGGATTTCCATTTTGAGGCAGCTGGCCAGTGGTCGACACAACCTAGCTAAAATTGTGGAGTTTGTTCGATATCCATATCATAAGTATATGATTCAATTGACTTGGTTTCATTCAATTGACTTTGTTTGATTCAATTGACTTTGTATCACTGTCTACAATGTTCAATCATCTGAAGCATACTCTATTTCATCGTTTAAATGGATGTACGAATATATATACTCTAACACAAATATTATAGTAGCTGCAAATTTTCTCGATTCGATCATATGTGAACACACCTGTAACTTTTACAGGGATGTTTTTCTGCACGAATTTCCGATACAGGGAGAAAACCTCGCCCTCACAAGAGGGTCGCTGTACTGATGTAATAGTTGTTGGTATGTAAAGTTCAGAAAGGTCACTGGCAACATCTTTCAGTTTGGACAGAACCTCTTTCATTCTAAACAAGTTTCTGCTCAGTGATCAGATATTTGCTTCTGTTTAGGAAGAGGACAGGTTGGCATTGGTTTCGAGTTTCCTTCGAAAGAATCAAGAACCTAACTTTAATTTGATACCACTAGAGATTAAAAACGAATTCAGAAACATTCTTATTAGCAATCATTGAGTAGACTTCATGACAAAACTTGGTAAATTTTTGCTTCATCGGCAGTCAAATTCATAAAAATCATCTTTGCCGAACTTCAGGAGCATAACGTGACAACGAATCCAATAAAAGCCCTCAATCGATCATCTCTGCTCTTTTGTTCTAGCTAGACAAGGTCTCTCATATTAACAGTCTTGATTGTAATCAGTCTTGATTATGTTGTTCTGATTCCTGAGAGATGAATGAATTGACTTCCTACCTACCTATTTACCTAACTTTTGGAACCATTTAAGAGTTCAAACCGTGAAATTTATTGATTGAATTTCATATTTTGACAAAGAGATATGATTATATCATAATCATATGTCTATGAAGAATTGAACTCTCATTGCACTATTGCAGAATTGAAATCTCTCATAAGGAGTGAATTAGGTTGCAAATTAAAACACATTCATGCATGCTAAGGTAAATCTTGATATTTTCAAACAGGCAAACATTTCAAGTTGGTCATGAATTTCATCAAAATAGTGGAAAATTAACATCTCTTGCTCCATACTTCAGGGTGCTTATCTGGAAGACCTCCCTCAAAGATCCAGCAGTCATACCAGCCTGAACACCTTAGTCCTTGACACGCGTCTGAGTCAGTGCAAGCTGCAACAGCGTCCTCCATGTTGTAGGTGACCTGGTCATATGCTCTCTCCAACTTCCAATTGCACGTTACCACAGCTGCTGGCGTGCTATCATCTTCAATGCTTGGTCCTTTTGAACAGTCTGACTTGTGAATGGTGGGACTCCGATAAGGCCAGACTTTAGCCTCGATAAAAGCACAGTTGTCAGGGTTTCGGCAAGTTACTCCAGAACAGGAGTCACCTGCTCGTTCACATGCCACTTTGGCAGCATCTACAGGAAGAACCTCTGCTCCTTTTGTCTTCACTCCCCATGAGCAACGCAAGGCGGTTTTATCATTGGGGTTGGTGGTGTCAATACACCTTCTTTGGGGTGGAGGTCCTGCAGCTATCCAGTCACGTGTAATGAAGTAAGATAAGTGCGATGAGCTTTCAAGCCAACAGAGGGATCCATCGCAAGAAACTTCAGAGCAAGACTCATCAGCTTCACATAGGGCTTTAGCCTTGTTCTCTGTGTACCCATTAGTGTATCCCCCATCATTAAGGTTATAAAATGTCTTTGAGCATTGGGATGTTGCCATACCAACGAAAAAGGCCAGCAAAAGTATAGATAACATTGTGTTTGTGGACAAATGTAGCCGTTCTAACAACAGTGCGGCGTGAAAATGATCACTGAAATTATCTTAATCTCTTTTAAAGATAGGTTTAAAGATAGCAATTTCATAAAATTCCTTTGTTTTAGAGGTAAGTTACTAAATTATTTTTTACAATGGACACAGTTCTATCGATCCACTTATGTTAAAACTCGGACAGTCATCCTGGTGCCAGTGCCCATAACATGCTAACAATGGAAACGCTTCAACAATAGAAACACATTACCATTAATTTAGACAAGATTTACACCCATTTTTTGAGTTAAGGCTATAGGTTAAATAAAAGTGCGCATTTTTCCACACAACAAACTCTCAATAGGTCAAGTTTCACAGGGTTACTGCTAAACAAAATTTGGCTATTGACTTCTTTGCCGACGCCCCGTTATTGTCTGTCAGGTACTAAGTCAATATGTTCAAGAATCTGACAGGAGATGTTTCTCGTGACATGTGACGAGCCACGCTGCATATTTCAGCATTGCATGCGTGCGCGTCACGTACATCATACATAGAACAGATGCAGTCAATCTGATGCCACTTATATGTCTCATAATTTGACTAAGCCACGCCTAAGCCACGCCTAAATGTCGTTTTGTATGGAAGGCGCGAGAAGTGTGACGAAAACATGACATGGGATTTGCGTCCTGATATGACTCTGAAATGACTGTTCGTTGTTAGAAATGATGTCTAGGAGGTTTGGGGTCACTAAAGGGGACATATCCAACCTTCTGCCACGCCAAAATGTCGAGTCGTATGGACGGCGCGAAAGATGTGACGAAAACGTGACATGCAATGGGATTTGCGCCTTGATTTGACTTGGAAATGACTGTTAGTTGATAGATATCATATCTGGGAGTTATCAGGTCCGGACTCTACGGCAGAGGACTGTACGGCGTAGGACGCTAGGGCAGACTTTTCAATTTAGGGTGGACGCTACGGCGGAGTTTCAATTTAGGGTGGACGCTATGGCGGAGTTTAGGGCACAAGTATATGCATCTCTTCACAAGCAAACATAACCTCATTAGATATCAATGGTACCGCTCATCAGCAAACTCATCAGAGTTTTGGTCCTTGTAAAGGCATGTATATTGGCCTTCCCAATTGAGGCTCATTAACGAGGTTAAACGTGAGCTGCAACTCCATGTGGACTGGGTACCGCCTTAGATTTAAATGGGGATCACTCAGCTTTAGACCCGTACCTGAATCA
>CAMPET010000255.1:18352-31000 GCA_946803715.1 Beroe ovata | reverse complement strand
TGTGTGTGTGTGTGTACGTGAGTGTCGTAGTGCCAGTATGTATGACACAAGTGTACGTATGTAATACAGCAACATGTTAAAATCATATTAGTCACTGAGTGATGATGTGTTATGTGCTGAAGTTCATGACTCATCAGGCTCGTGACTAATGATAATTAACCCAATTATTAGTGAACATCGTCACTCATCCCAGACAGGGAAATGAGTTGGTTTCACGGCAAGATAAACAGGGAGGAAGCGGAGCGGAGGCTGAAGTATCAGGGCGACTATCTGGTCAGGTCACACGGTAACGGACAGTTTGTACTCAGCTGTATGGATACGGGGAGTGTTCGACACTTGCTGCTCGTCGATCCACAGGGACAGGTACAATGTATGCCATGTTATTTATGTAGTCTGTACGCGATAACGTGTTTGGAGTTGTTGGAGTTCGGTGCATCCGAATTATCGGGAAAAATCAGAAAACCACATCGTTATATTGATTACATAGGCACATTTCTTACTACTCTCGACATAATGTCATTTAGTCGCGTCTGAGATCAGAGTTAAATGTTAACTCCCCCCTCCCAGATTCGAACTCGAGATAGGAAGTTTGTGAGCATCACAGATTTGGTGACTCACTATGCAACTAGTGGCGAGTGCATTGTGAGTGAAGGGTGTACACTCAGAATTATACGACCCGTACCACAGCCACCCTGATAAAAACCGGACTATACACATGACGTATACACACATGACGTATACACATGACGTATACACATGGTATACACACATGACGTATATACATGGTATACACGCATGACGTATATACATGGTATACACGCATGACGTATACACATGATATACACATGACGTATACACATGGTATACACGCATGACGTATACCTTCGTGTGTGTTTCATCATAGACTTGTAAATGTTGGTCGGAAAGACTTATTTGAAACAATTTGACGTTCATTGATTGACTTTTATGACGTTTAGAACAATCTTAGCTACATTTAAGTGCTTATCTCAATTCTCATTTCTATGATTTTTGGAACGAAGTATCAAACTCTTCTTGTCTTGGTTACCTGGAGAAGGTTTTTTGCATACAAAATCACGATTTCTATGGGTGTACAATATTTTCTATTTTTGAATTGATGAGTTACGTTACGGGTGTTCAAGAGAACGATGCCCATAATATGCTACTTATCATGTTCATTATGTGTTTTAGAATGGAAATACGTTGCATAACATTGTTTAATCAAGTTGTTTTATTCGTACCGATTACAATAGCTAAATATGTAGTAATTGCATAATGCACATAAATTCAAATCACTTTTATCAATTTTTCAAGTGGATTCAGATCCAAGCTTCTATTTGGGCAGCGGCTGCAGGGGGCATGTAATAATGTAATATGATCCGTCTTTCTGACGTTATTTCGTTACGTCACTGTCGTGTTTGTGTGTGACTCTTTGATGGAATGTATTAGCTCTGGAACTTGACACTTGTAATGATAGAACCAGGATAATTGTCAATCAGACTCAACATTCTGTGACGTCAGCCAATAACTGCAGATAGGCAATGTCAGGAAATCCGACGACCTGCCGAATCAGATAACGATAAGAATTTTCCTGGAAGGCTCGCGTTTACGGCACGCGCGAACTCCTAATTGGTTGATATCATTGAAGTTTGCGCGGAATATGCGCGTTCGCGCGGCGCGCGCACAGACGGTCGTGCCATGCATGGACAACATATATGGACAACATTTATAGGGGCAAGAAGGCGAGAGAAAACCTTCTTGAATTTTTATAATTCTGTTATTGAAATATTCTTCGAAGGACGAAGAATTCTTGAGTAATCCGAAAAGATTAGGCATTTAACCAGTTGCATAATTTTTCTCAAATCATTGATTTCAAATCAAATGCCCCGGTTTTTAATCGAAGTTCTTGCCACGATGTTATCAGTCACGAAGTATGAAATATTTATAACTGTAATGTATGGACCATTCACATTATATACAATCAAATCTGGTTCACTTCTATAGAACAGACATCTACAAACTGTATCTTGGGGTAGGGGTACTGGGCTTTATTTATCTGACTTTTTAGAGGGAGCTGGTGTCGGATTGATCGATTTCGGGATGAGATACTTTGTGGACGATTTCTTGACTCGTAGAACGTTCACTTTCATGAATATCGGCTCCAGTGTTCTGCCAAAGAACTTCGGCTCTGTGACATCCTCGACTTTGATAACGTACATGCCGGGAGCAGCGTATTGTAGCAAGTCCTTGTCACGTTCGGCTCTCGGCCCTTCCTTCCTCCACTTCTCTTTATCCTGAAGAATGTGTGTGTGTATTGGAGTGGTCCCCGGCAGACAATTTAATGGGGCAATATCTTGTTTTCCACACATTCTATGCTGGAGAGAAAAGGGCAAAGCTATAGTCACTGACCTCTGGTGTTGCAGATCTATCTTTCCTCGAAGTTGCTGGACTCATTTTCCCTTTCTTCTTCCCCTTCGGTCTTGCCTCCTCCGCAATGTCACCCTCCTCTTCTTCCGACTCCAGGGATTCCATCAATTCGTGAGCTGAAAGTTGCCAGTCATTGATCTGTAGCTTGTTAACACTGAACACTAAATTTCTGAATTTTTGAAGGGCTTCAAGTGGATCGCTTCATGCAAATTTCAGTAGAGAGAAAAAAGGTAGTAAGATAGATGATAGGTTTCTGTACGAATAAGATCAGTTAAAACGTGAACCTTGAGTCCTGCTACTATAAGAAAAGATCGTTCATGAATGACATTTCTGTCGCGAAATATGGTAAGATTCAGGGTCAAATATGCTGAGAGATCACTTGTTGCTATAGTTATACTTACCTGAAGACACTGCTGAGAGATCGGCTGGATCATAAGCTGCAATATGGTTAGTAGTTTTATGATGGCTACTACTCGGAATATAGGTTATGATATGTCGTTATCGTTGTGGGCGTACTAGAATAGGGAACGTTATGAAGTTATTATTGGGGAGGGGTCACAAGCGACAAGATTAGAATTTTTAGTCACGTGACAGCGTCAACCAATCTAAATTGAGGAACGCTGTCAAGTGATTGAAATAATGTTAACCCCTCCCCAATGATTCCGTTATCTCTAGATTCGAAAAGGCCAAAATAAAGGAATCGAGGCTAAAATATTATTAGGTTAATCATTGATTATTCCTACCTGGTATAACGACATTGACCCAAGAAGCGTGGCCACACTGTGTTTTCCGCTTGGATGATGTGGGCGCAGGGCTGGGTAGCTTGATATACTCGTATCCCGATCTACTCAATGGTCTACTTTCCTTCTCCTGAGAATTGGAATGTCAGCGTAATTCTGGAGTTTTGTTTTGAGAGACCATGTTTAATAACATACGCGCGCTCCGTAAGAATAGAGTTAACTGACAGACAAGCGAAGAGAGATGAAAACTTTGTTATGGCAATGTCGACGCGCCAGACGTATACATGATCAGAAAGTGCGACTGCCCGAAATTATACTGTGAGATGTGACCCTATCACTTCGGCACCCAAGATCAAAGCATGTAGCTCAGTGTCAGATATAATGTCAAGAAATGTGAGGTGAATTCCATCGTAACAGTTATCCAGTGGTGTCAGCGAATTGCGACGAATAACCCTATCGACACAGTAAACACAGCCCTGTTCTGACGAAATGGTGTCAACTAATTCCTTCGCGAGCATACCTACGTGACCGCTATGCAGTAGTGTCAGCAATTTGTGACGAATAGGTTTCCCAATCGTCACACAGCCCTGTTCTGACGCAATGGTGTCAACAAATTCCTTAGCAAGCATACCTACGTCATCGGTATGCAGTGGTGTCAGCAGGTTGTGACGAATGAGTACCCCAATCGTCACAAAGTCCTGCTTTGACGAACTGGTGTCAGCGAATTCCTTCGCAAGCATACCTACGTGACCGCTATGCAGTGGTGTCAGCAGGTTGTGACGAATGAGTACCCCAATCGTCACAAAGCCCTGTTCTGACGAACTGGTGTCAGCAAATTCCTTCGCAAGCATTCCTACGTGACCACTATGCAGTGGTGTCAGCAATTTGTGACTAATAGGTTTCCCAATCGTCAAAAGTCATGTTTTGACGTTGTGTATTATTGTCTGTCAACTACGCCGTCATTTCTACGTCGAATTTTCACGGAATAAAGCTATTGAAGATGTGTTACACAGCTCTGAATAATTTCACAACTTAGAAATATAGCATATTATGTTTTACTTACTCAATTAAAGACGTTATTAATAGAACTCGCAATCCTCTATATGAGCAGTGGCTCCTTTATAGTGTGAATCGCGATCAACAATTGAATAACCGCGGTTTCAGTTCAAAGACTTGGGACATGAGGGTTAGAGAGTTGGAAAACGGGTCACCCGAACTCGTACAAGAAAAGAAAGTAAGAAAGTAAGAAAAGAAGACTATATACACGTTATAGAAAGTAAGAGGAAGACGTCAGATTTGTGCTCGATGAAAGGTGCTTGGAATTGTAGATGTGAAACTCGCACAGGGCTAATCACACANGTACCCCAATCGTCACAAAGCCCTGTTCTGACGAACTGGTTTCAGCAAATTCCTTCGCAAGCATACCTACGTGACCGCTATGCAGTTGTGTCAGCAAGCTGTGACTAATAGGTTTCCCAATCGTCACAAAGTCATGTTTTGACGTTGTGTATTATTGTCTGTCAACTACGCCGTCATTTCTGCGTCGAATTTTCACGGAATGAAGCTATTGAAGATGTGTTACACAACTCCGAATAATTTCGTACCTTAGAAATTATAGCATAGTATGTTTTACTTACTCAATTAAAGACGTTATTAATAGAACTCGCAATCCTCTATGAACAGTGCCTTCTTTACAATGTAAATCGCGATCAACAATTGAATGACCACGGTAAATGGTTTCAGTTCAAAGACTTGGGACATGAAGGTTAGAGAGTTGGAAAACGGGTCGCCCGATTTCGTACAAGAAAAGAAAGATAGAAAGTAAGAAAAGAAGACTATATAGTCGTTATAGAAAGTAAGAGGAAGACGTCAGATTTGTGCTCGATTAAAGGTGCTTGGAATTATAGATGTGAAACTCGCACAGGGCTAATCACACAAGTCCTGCAATAACTGATCCTCCGATTAATGGTCGCAGATGCTACTGCAGGACACACACACAAACACACAGATAACAGTTTGAGAAAAGGTTTTACCTCGTCCTCTGATTCTGAATCGCTCTGGTCAGGTAAAGGGGTTACATCTCAAGTTACATCATAATTAGAATTACCTAAATCGCATTTACTGATTACGTGGTCCGATATACACATATATGACACATCACTATTATGATTTGAATGAAAAATTAGTATTTACTGTGCAATAATGTGAATAACACAAAATGGATCCAATGATGAGACCACCCCTGATCTACATTGACACACCTACCCGTGTGGTGTTGGTGGTGTCATTGCTCTCCTCGTACTCCTCCCACCTGGTGTCACGCTTCGTCACCTCCGCCAGATTCGCTAGTCTCGCCTCTCCGAACGGGGTGTCAAACATCCTCCCCTCCACTCCCTCCACTGTGACACACAGGTCACTCTTCAACTTGGTCGTCTTGTCCCCTGGAACTGCCGCTGGATTGTCAGTCATCAGTCATTGTGTTAGTAATTTGTCTGCACATTCAGCTTGATACCATCAGTTATAGAAATTCTTGCGACGAGGTTATATTGAAATTATGTTTCAGAGATAGATTCTGTAGAAACCTCGAATAGTGGAAATACGTGTCTTGGCTATTTTGCCATCGAGATAGATTTGGGACAGTAAAATATAGCAATAGTTAACTTACGCGTTGAAAGGAGTCCCACTTCAACATTAAGTGTCCTTCCTGTGTCACCCTCCATGACATTGCCATCCGTGTGAAGAACTGCAAGTTCTGTAAAATATGCAAAATATGGAGTCTGTAAAATATGGAGCTTATTGTCTGTAAAATATGTAAAATATGGAGTCTGTAAAATATGGAGTGTTTTGACTTCTGTGAGAGTGTTGGAAAATATTCCGATGTTATCATGAATTCATAATCTATTTTGCAAGTTACCAATGGAGAATGATTCTCCGTGGTTGATTTCCACTTCTGTGGAACCAACAAATGCCATGCCAGATGCAAACTCCTCTGGAGGTATGTCATCTTGAATCCACAGTCCACTGTACGTTATCCCTGAGAGAGAGAATATTACACGATGTAGGACCGTACACACATCTTATGAATATGACTGAGATCAAATTTGATGTGTATGTGCCAACCTGTGACGTGTGTGTAAGTACCCTGACCCTTCCTGAGACCATGATAGAACTGTCCCTCATAGACACTCCCATCACTGTACTTCATGGAGCCATGACCATGGGGCTTGTCTGCCACCCAATCTCCCTCATATCTTCTACCATCAGACCACACCTACAATATCACGGATAAGATGATGCCAAGTCCAATTATGAATCATAGGACACAGTTGAACAGACAATAATGAACAAATCACACAGACGTTTTCAATTGGGATTATGGGAATCAATATAACCTGCTCCCCCTCGCCATGTCGTTTGTGGAGGTGAAAATGTCCACTGTAAATATCCCCTGTCCCACTGTGGAGGGTCCCCTTTCCCTCATAGAGATTAGCACACCACTGTCCAGTATATCGCTTCCCATCCCCATACTTCATCTCACCGCTGCCACTTAGCTCTCCTTGGTCGAATTCACCTGATCAGAGCTCAGTAAAACCCCTTTTTTGTTATACTACCCTTATGCATTTGATGTTGAAATTTGAATGAAAATTGAAAAAGACAAACTTCACCAACCAACATATACACTGCCACTTGTCCAATATCTTTCTCCTTTGCCAGTGATTTCTCCATTGGTGAAGTCTCCTTTATAGTAGCCACCATCTTTCATGGACAGAACCCCTTTCCCATGCTTGGTACCTGAAATTTTGATGATTTAATTTTAAGAAGAGTTATGGGTACCTACTTTCTTAATTTGTAAATGATGGCATATCCCAAATCCAAATCAATGGGTCACCTAATCAAATATCTCACCTTCAACCCAAGCACCTTCATACGAAAAGAAAGTATTGCCATACAAGTACTTCCCATGTCCATGCCTCACTTGGTTCAGGGTCTGGCCAACATATCTTCCAGGTCCAAGTTTTTCTGTCTTTATTGACATTTCTGTCATGAGCTGAGATTAAATTCTGGAAAATTCCCTTCAGTGATGTTTCTTCTTGTTTCAGTTCTAAGAAAAATTGTAAACCCCCTCCTGCATGAGCGTGTCCAGTTCAAAATCAATTCAGTCAAAATCAATTATATTTGCAACTGACAATGATTTCTGTCTAATTGATTAAAAGACCTGGACCTTGTTTTCTTCCATAATAAGGAGACTATATGTCAGGTAATTTGCACAGAACTTAAATTTCTAACCTGGCAAAATTGCATTACTGTTAAAACAGTAGAGTAGCATTTTTCAAAAATACTTCACATATACACATAAAAGGTTACGTTATGGATATGAACTGATATTTCGTTGAACTATCAGCCTGCAAGTTTGATATTTAGGTAAGATAAGATAAGATAAGAATTTATGGTATAAACCATCACACATTTCAAGAAAATTTCATCAATACAATCTCAGCCACTGAAAAACGCCACCTTTCGCAAAGGTGTCCACTACCCATTATCACTAGGAAAGAAGAATACTTTTAATAAATGTTAATCCCTTTTCTTCTAGCTACCTGAGGATGAGCCCTCAGGTATTCATTAAATCTATCCTTGTTGGAAAGGTAATTACTTCCTTCAATTTTGCTAATAACTTGATGAGAGACATACCAAAAATTGCTAGGATTCAGTGTGACAGAAGACTTCTTATACTTGTCTAATTCAACCTTAAAAATATCAACGGTTGGAGCATTTCTAACAGTTAGTGGTAAATCGTTCCAATATTCTCTAATTCTTTCAGATTCTTTCAGATTCTCTAATCCTTTCAGATATAAAATTGTCATCAAGCTTTGTTATGCCATGACAAGATTTGACTAACGGTTTCTTTTAAGTTAACAAGCTTCTCCTACATCTACCGAGTTTAAATAATTCCTGCTCATATTCAACTTTATTGTTCACTATCTTGAACGTTTCTATCAAGTCGCCTTTCAACCTCTTCTCAGCTTTCGTTGTAAAACTGTTTGAATGACAGATGTCGTCAGTCAAAGTAGTAACTCGACCTTCGATCTCTTGCACGCGCGAGAACCAAACGTCCGCATCAGAATATCAGATATTTCTGCAAAATTACGGCCTAGCTGCGCGGCGTTGAGCGAAATCTTTGATGCGCGGCGCGGTTGCTAATGCCAAATCCGGATATGATATTTGTGCCACTGTTTTTTGCGCGCGACGCGCACACTCCAATTCCATCGAAGGTCTGATGCTATTTGCCACTTGAAAATTTTATTTCGCTGTCGCTGAAGTTGAGCGCCATGGCCAGCAAATTTAAATCGTGATCCTCGACGGGGTTTTTTTTATCAATATTCAATAGGTAATTTAAACTTTTATAATGAATTTATCCTTTGAGTCAAGTGTGATCAGTGAAAATATTGATTCATTTTATGCAGTACTTCATGAAAAGATGTATTTCAGAAAAGAAAGATTCTTTTGAGACAGCATTTTTTGCAGTGTTTTATTTGTTATTGAATTGCTTTGATCAAACATGTGCATAGTGCATACTCAGAGCAATGGATTATCATTTATCATATGATATGGGTTACTAGGCCAGCCTTAACAATTATTTCATTGATCTTGTGCACAAGAGTTCATACTTTGGAGATTTGATAGTTGACTTAGTGTTTGAATCTGCTTATCATTGCCAAGCTTCAAATCATGAAACAAGTTGCATTTGTATCATAAACCACCTATTACAGCTGCAACAAATAACTCATTGTTTTTCATTTTACCACTGTTGTACTTTATTCTACTAAGTTACTTCATAGATAATGCCAGATATTTTTAGTTCTTATTGCACAGTAAGTTTTTGTGTTTTTAGTTTAAGCTCAAAACAATGTCTTCAGCATTGATGTATTCTGATGGCAGTAATTTTGGTGGATGGTAATGCTCTTGCCATTATTGTGGGTTTACACAGCAGTAGTTTTACATTTTCCAGGTAAAGTGCTTGATGCATAAGTCAAAGATTCTAAAACAACATGTATACATCCTACTTGTCATTATCATCTGAAGCTCCTTGTTATAATCTAATTCCCAAAAATTTGTCCTTCAGTTTTATCTGCTATTAAATGTGTTGTTGAAAATGGTAATGGGAGGAGTAATCAGACAGTAGAGACGTGTGATGACAACTACAAGGCTTGCAGTGTGTTGTTGACTGGCCCCACTGTTGAGAAAGCAGTCATTAGTCAAAGGACATGCTGGACTGATTCAGACACTGGCATCAAATGTGACCATGGACCATGTATTCCTAAAAATCTCAAGGTACTACAAGCTGTACAAAAATGTGGCTTTCCAAGTCTCTCTAAACATTTTTTGAATAATAGGTACTTATGTACTGGTAACCACTTCCTGCAGGTTGATAGTGATGTTGGTGTAGCCTACTTTTGTTGCTGCAAGGGAGATCTCTGTAATAAAGTTCCTGAACCCATTGTTCCAGAAACAACAGATCCTCCTATTTGTAAGTAGAACTTAGTGATATTTAAGATAATTTCCTTGGAGTGATATTCTAAACTGTTGAGCCTTTTGATACTGTTACTCTTCACCCCTCTGACCAACCTACCTAATGCAGCGTCAATTACAGCAGACCCCCGTATCCAACTACCACAACCCACCTCTCATGCTTGGTGGTATAAACCTTGCATAGGCCTCCTCTCCTCCCTCCTTGTTTTGGCAACTCTTGTCATAGCAGCCTATATCCTTCTCAAGTGGAGAAATCGATCACAGACACAATATGTTGATGTGAGTTCAAGGAATCATCCTACTTGTCATGCCAATTGATAAATATCTCTTTTTACAAGCCTATGATATTATTTCAATCAGGTGGAAGATCCTCCGAAGAAATCGCCCCACATTGATCTCACTAAGCAGCTGTTTAGCCTGAACGATACCTTTCCTCATCAGATATGGTTGGGATCTTACCGTACCCAGCAATCCTCCAAGCACCGCAAGCAATCAAACAGTAGTCATTCAATATCCCTGTTGGGGGAAGAGAAACTGACTGTCCGTGTATCAGACCAAGCTAGTGCTGTAAGGTGGTCACGAGAGACCCGTTTGTTATCATCAGTGTCCCTCTCTCATCCCCATGTTGTGAGTGTGCTGTGGTGGGGGAAGAAACACAGGAAATCATGGCTCGTCTACCGTGAGGTGTATGTTGGCTCCCTCAGTCACGTCCTACAGAGCTGTTCTCTATCAGTTGAGCAGGTATGAGACTCCATCTTCATTTAGTCTATTCACTTTGAACTTTATCAAGTGTTCCTGATTGTGGTACATTGTTGCAATTGATATTAAACAACAAATCCTTTTCAGCATCAGTCACATTTCTCATTTAATTACTATCACATATCAGCCAAGAAAAAACATTGTATTCATCATTATGTAAAATGTAAAAGTCAGACAAGCTTGAAAATGGCACTTTTGATATTTTGCGCCTAGTATGTCCACAAAGGACAAGGCAGCCATATATTTTAACTGATCAGTTACACACCCTAATGCTATTACTGGGGAAGCTTTAACGAGCCGTAACGAAGGCTTTATTAGTAGATAAGCATGTGGTCACGATTCAGCAGCAAGCAATGGCAGTGCGATTTACAATTATCACTCGAACACGAACATGTCTGAATATATGTGAATGTAATCGCATTGCACATTTAGTTTTCTTCAACTTGCCCCGCTTGTAATTGTCCTCATAGGTACCTTCCCGCGATTCCCCTCATCTGATACCAGCTTTATATGGCTTGCTGTAATCCTTTCGGCCATCTCAAAAGCGCTGTGTTTCACAATACTTCACAAGATTGAGTGTTCGCGGACCAAGTGATCCCTCCCTTCTCGGAGAGAGGGGATATCCCGAGTACATTATGTGAACATATAGCACTGCTGTATGTGAACATATAGCACTGCTGTTGGATGAGAGGTTGGTGCGAGGCTGTACCATGTTAACGTTACAATAGAGTAGCAAATGGAGGAACGGAATGGTGGCACGGATGTTTCATTATATCCATCGCGACCACCTCCACCTGCTGTAGTCAGTAACTCAGGAACAAGTCCGGAACAAGTCCGGTCATTATTGTGTGAGACAATGGACTGTATTTCTCCTTTTAGTGAACAAAATAATATACATCACGAGTTTGGACCAACATGTTCTAGTGATTCATAGTTCTGAGAGCTGAGAATTAAGTGGTGGCTTATCACGGGTGCATTTCATGAGGAATCTAGGTCATGTCACTCTCACTCAAAACATCCCAAACATCCCAAACATACACTGTAGGTATCAGCCTTATTAACACCACTATAGACTTTCCATCACTATAGACATTCCACATTTTGGCACCCATGTGCATGTGTGAGAGTTGACACCCATGTTATAACCCAGGTGAAGCGGCTGACTGAGTGCGTATTCAGCGGCTTATCTTACCTCCACTGTACGATTCATGCCGGTTCACGCAGCAAGGTGGCGCTAGCGCACGGCGACATTTGCGCCGACAACATATTCCTCAAACCTAACTATGTTCCCGTTTTAGGTAAATTAGAAAACCTTCCTTCCTGACCAGTTGATAATGTTGATATGATGATTTGTATCTGCTTCAAATCGGGTTTTAACAGAATTCCTATCAGGGAACTTGCACAACGCTATAAGGCTGCAATACAGCAATTTCGACAAGTTATCCACATCAGTTGAAACACTCAGTAAATTGGTGAGTACCGACTATATATCTTACTGAGCACTCACTGCTTTTCAACTGATATTGTATTCATCATTGCATTCACCTAGGCATCATGATAGTCATAGTCAACTATAGGTGTCATTAGTCTTACCATACCACATGATTCATACCACGCTAGACAGTGCATGTCAGAATGTCATATGACCACGCGCAAACTAATAAAACCAATCCCTCTTCCGTGATAACTTCACATATATTGTGATATTTGACCCGAATTTTATTCAATTTGCCGCCTATCAAATTTTATCGTGTTTCTATTAGATTTTAGTGCTTTATGAATCAAGCTTGACGGTTTGGAAACTTCTTCGTTTGCTCATACTTGATAACAAAGTAGACGTGTCAATGAAACGTCCAGACCAGTTCGCAGGCTAATATTGTAAAATATGCGGCAACAATATCCTGGGGTTTCTATTCTTGATAAATCAGGCTTCAATCTATAATATTAGGCACAATGCCCTTTGATGCACAGCCTCACAAAAACATCTGACATAAGAATATCAAATGATCGGCACATAATGACATTATGCGCGCCTCATCTACCTACAGTTACTCTGAATCAAAGAGATGGTATCTAACGAGATATTAAAGGCCTAAAATAATAGAATAGGGTTCTCCCAGTGTACACACACACACACACACACACACACACACACACACACACACACAGAATA
>CAMPET010000254.1:7298-98519 GCA_946803715.1 Beroe ovata | reverse complement strand
ATAAGTGTTTCTGACTTATTTTTTGACGTAGAATCCGAATCTGGAAGAATTATTGAGCTAATTCATCGAAAAATAGGTCAAAAATTGCATTTTCGTCTCACATGTAAGTCTCGAGGTCACATGACAGACAGCTCCTCAGGCAAGCGGGATATGGCTACAATTCGGTCGGGAGTCGATTCAGCGCCCAAAAATACAAAGGAATCGATGTTATTTATATTGAAGACCGATAATCGGTTCCCAAGTTATGGGCCGCCATAATTACCTCTTATCCACCCAATACATGCAAGTCTGAGTGAGCATTTGAGGATAGCTTCTAAACGGATTAAGCTGTTGTCTTAAAACTTCTATCATAGCTCAAGGACCATTAGAAACTCTGATAAGCAAAATTTCACGTCAATCTGATAGTCACATCCCAAGTTAAGGATCGCCATAACCCCTTATCCGCCTAAAACATGCAAGGTTGAGTGAGGATTTGAGGATAGCACCCAAACGGATTAAGCTGTTGTCTTGAAANCACGAAAACCCTGTGATAATAGCTGCGATAATGTATATCGAATTAATATACGCTGTCATGTGTATAAATACACGTACACACACTTACAAACACAAACACAATTTCTTCTCCACTGATTTCCTTATGTTTTTTCCCGGTTTGTGTACCTGTTTGTATCTAACAACGTGTTGCTTGTGTTTGTGTCCAATCACTCACTATGATGGAGGTATGTTGATTATTATATCAAATTCAGATATTTTGACAATCGTTTTTGTAAGAAATTCGTGGTATGAAAGAAGTCTGGTACGCTGTAAAAGTCTGGTGATCGGCGAAGATTTGAGGACTTTTCTGAAAGGACGTGAAAGTTAGGGGGAAGTTTAGATTTTAGAGGGCGGGGTAATTGGGAATCAGGAATCATAATGTCGACATGTAACATGTCCCTTGAGTTCCTCCCTAACATGTCAAAGCTGTACCTGCAACAGGTGTGACGTCATCATTCCTTATATGGGCATAACTGGGAAGAATCATACCATATATGGTCACAACCATGACAGGAAATCCTGTATTATAGATGTGAGTTAACGGATGGTATGTTTCAGGTCCACAGGAAGAGTGTCAAGAAGGGATTCGAGTTTACTCTCATGGTTGTGGGTGAGTCAATTAGGGCGTGATTAAAGGGCGTGATTAGGGCGTGATTTGGCGGAAACGTATCGGATTTATCATCGTTCGTCGATTCGAAGTTGTACCACAATGTTTCGCTACATGGTTTGTAAAGTATACTTCAAACCATGTCAAGTTGTGTGACGAGACGTACACTGTATACTGTGTGTGTATGATACGGCGAACGTAGCTTGAAGCCGGGGGTGTGTGTTTGACGATATATGTATTGTTCCCAATACACACTGTAACTTGACAAGTACTGACACATTGACACTTATATGAAGCCTTTCTTAGTGTAGTTCTAAACTTACGTACAATGTTCTCTTACGTACAATGTTCCCTTATATTACAGTGTGCAGTTAATAGTGCACACTAAATGTATGCATCATGCATTAGCAGTGTTTTATACACGAAATGTATTGTGTAATTCACGAGCTTGAAGTATACAATTCGTCCAAAAAACGAATACTATATTATATATGTGACTCCAATATGACCAGATATCAAATATATTCAAATCCTTACAGGTGAAAGTGGTCTTGGCAAGAGTACTCTCATCAACTCTCTGTTTCTCACTGACCTCTATGCCAAACGTTCACCCATCCCAGCACAAGGTTTGGAGTTAGTTCTCAATCTTATTCTCCTCAAAAACATACCCATTTCTCCTCGTTTTAGTTCTCCTAGTGAGCCAGTTCATTTTGAATCCTGTTGCTTACCGAATCTGTGATCCTGTTTTGGATACAACAGACTCATTTCCCCCCAATTTGAGACTCTAAAACAAAAACTCGAGACTCGATCCGTGCCACAGAGCGTATCAACAAGACAGTCTCCATTGAGACTAACTGTGTGGAGATTGAGGAGAAGGGAGTGAGACTGAGACTAACTGTGGTCGATACTCCCGGATTTGGGGACGCTCTCAACAATGATAAGTGGTAAGTTGGGTGACCATGAGGACTGAGGGTGACCACAGGGACTGATTATGGGGACTAATGGTGGAGTGGGGTCGGAGTGGGATCGGAGTGGGGGTTTGATTGAAATTCTCTATTCTCACCAGTGAAGGGGCTATCATTGAGTATGTAGCTAACCAGTACGAAGCGTACCTGCAAGACGAGAGTGGTCTCAATAGACGGAACATTGTGGACAACAGAGTGCACTGCTGTCTCTACTTTATCAGCCCCTACGGTAGAGGGTAAGATTGTCTCCCTCTCCACAATTTGATGGTCCCCGACTCTCATAAAATATCACTGTCAATCATAACCTCTAATCTTGGGGTTAGATATCATGTAGACGTATTAGTGTGCTTAGTTGAGCAGCAACTAATCTACTTCTAGTACAGGACAAGAGAATGAAGATTGCAAGATTAGGCCATTTTGCCTTCCTCATTCGACCGACAAGCGTCTAATTGCCGCTTGTTAACTTTGTCACAAAGTGGCAATTTCCCACGAGCTGTACTTTATGTAACGCGCGAAATTCGGCGGTCAGTGCTGCGCGCGTCGCAATGCGCGGCAAATAACTACATTGTTCAGGAAAATTGTTTCGCGTGCTACGCTGAGGTATATATTATGCAGTTGTCACAAAATTGCCATTTCATGAAGACTGCAAAAGGTGTCATGCTGTCAAACTTAATACGATTTGCTAAAATTGCTATGATTGCAAGTCCTATGATTGAAGCTATGTTTCGGTCTATTTCTGACATCAGCTGACCAGATTGTCCTCGATGGTGCACCATGATAGGCGACATGATAAGGTCGGGTTTGACGTCTATCTTGCCAGGCAAATGAGATAGCACCAAAATTCGGTCGGGAATCGATTCAGCGTCCAAAATTACGTAGGAATCGATGGTATTTGCTTACTAATGTGACAAAAAATTTTGGTCGAATTTCTGATATCATGATCAGTCAAATATTTAATCGAAGATGCCCACACTTTTGTACTCCATTTTTGACGGTCTCTAATGAAGACCTAATGACAACTTAGGACACACACCAAATCTTCTGTCCTACTCTCAGGCTACAAGAATCAACCCTTTTCATGACAATGCAAGATCCACACTTGCCGTTAAGCCACGCCCAAATCACGATTTCAAACCCGTGGGAAGCAAAAGGTGCAAAAACACGAAAATCACTGGGACACACCGACATCAAAAATTATTTTACCTGGAAATATAGTGGGAATAAGTGTTTCTGGCTTAGTTTTTGACGTAGAATCCGAATCTGGAAGAATTATTGAGCTAACTCATCGGGAAATATGTCAAAAATTGCATTTTCGTCTCACTTGTGAGTCTAGAAGTCACGTGGCGGACAGCATTTCAGGGAAGCAACATAGGGCTGAAATTCGGTCGGGAATCGATTCAGCGTCCAAAAATAGATAGGAATTGGTGGTATTTGTATTGGAACTGAACAAAAATTTATCATCGAACTTCCGAAATCAGTATCTGTAGGAAAGTGTGATCGATGATGCCCACACTTTTGTACGTCATTTTTGAAGGTCTCCAGGGGGAACTTAACAGGCACTTAGGACAGAAATTTTTCACCAAATCTTCTGTCCTACTTTCAGGCTACAAGAATCAACCCTTTTTATGACAATGCAAGATCCATACTTGCCGTAAAGCCACGCCCAAATCACGATTTCAAACCCGTGGGAAGCAAAAGGTGCAAAAACACGAAAATCACAGGGACGCACCGGCATCAAAAATTATTTTACCTGAAAATATAGTGGGAGTAAGTGTTTCCGGCTCATTTTTTGACGTAGAATCTGAATCTGGAAGAATTATTGAGCTAACTCATCAAGAAATAGGTCAAAAATTGCATTTTCGTCTCACTTGTGAGTCTCGAAGTCACGTGGGGGACAGCATCTCAGGGAAGCAAGATAGGGCTAAAATTCGGTCGGGAATCGATTCAGAGTCCAAAAATAGAGAGGAATTGGTGGTATTTGTATTGAAACTGAACAAAAATTTATCATCGAATTTCCGAAATCAGTATCTGTAGGAAAGTGTGATCGATGATGCCCACACTTTTGTACGTCATTTTTGAAGGTCTCCAGGGGGAACTTAACAGGCACTTAGGACAGAAATTTTTCACCAAATCTTCTGTCCTACTCTCAGGCTACAAGAATCAGCCCTTTTTATGACAATGCAAGATCTATACTTGACGTAAAGCCACGCCCAAATCGTGATTTCAAACCCGTGGGAAGCAAAAGGTGCAAAAACACGAAAATCAATGGGACGCACCGGCACCAAAAATTATTTCATCTGAAAATATTGTGGGAATGAGTGTTTCCGGCTCATTTTTTGACGTAGAATCCGAATATGAAAGAATTTTTTGGCTAGCTCATCCGGAAATAGGTGAAAAATACATTTTCTTCTCAACTGTATGTCTTGAAGTTACGTGACATACAGCCCCTCAGTAAAGCGAGATAGGGTCAAGATTCGGTTGGGAATCGATTCAGCGTCCAAAAATACGTAGGAATCGATGTTCACTTGCGCTAGCTCATCGAGTAATCAGCAAAGATTGCGATTCAATTCAAGGGATCGGTGTTTTTAGTACTGACCCTGAAAATTTCCTTCTCCCAGGTTGAAACCTATCGATATCAAGTTCATGCGATCGCTGCATGACAAGGTAAACATTGTGCCCGTGATAGCGAAAGCGGATACTCTTACAAAGAATGAGATCAGGAGTTTGAAAGCGCGGGTGAGTGAAAAAGGAGTGAAGTTCCCACGCAATATTTTCTAAACAGACGAAGTTCTTTCCGAACTCACGTGTCTTCAAATTAGCATGTGTCTTCTAATTAGCTTATTGTGTCTCCAAATTAGCAATCTTGATGACACGTGGCACCGATTCCGATGAAATAATTCAGACTATCATACCGATTCAAAGGAGATTCCCCAAATTCGAAGAGATAACCTTCACAGATACTTGAGGAGATCGAAGAGAACAATATCCGGATATACCAGTTTCCTGAGTGTGATTCTGACGAGGATGAGGACTTTGTCGAGATGAACAAGGATCTCAAGGTATGTGTGTTGCTATGGTAACGATGTTGCTTTAATGGGTGTTGCTATGGTTACTGTNGTTATCGTTTATATTCGATTTCTTAAAATAGGAGAAATTCGGGGGAAAACCCTGTTATTTTTCTGTTATAGGGTGGTAATAATCGATTTGAGTATAACTTAAAACCGGTTAAAATCGATTCTGCTAGAAGCGCCTACAAAACGATTATTACCGGTATTTTTTCGGCAAAAGCGACACTGGAGCGATAATATCGCTGGAGCGATAATATCGCTCCAGAGTCGACTGTTGTCGACTCTAATCGTCGGAAAATCGATCCAGAAGTGGTGAGGAAAAAAATCGACAACAGGCGATTTTTTAGCGGTTCTGGATGCCCCCAATAATAATCGTCGCCTAGGCGCTTCGGAATCGATTTTTTTGAAAATTCGATTTTTTGTCGACAGTTTATCGATTATAATCGGTTATTACAGTTCGATTTTCAATCCCCCTTGCCAATAATTCATCATTTATATCAAAGATATAACACCCCTTCGCTTTAATTGCTTGAGTCATTATCAATGGAGTAAAAAAAAGTACCAAAACGACTATTTCAGTATGAATCAAATACTATCGACTAAATCTCAAATCCCGCGCGGCGCGAGCGTTAAAACTCTGCACTAAATGCTTACAATAAACTACTCTTCATGGTTTCTGCGCTAAAATTGCGCGCACGTGTATATTTAACACAAAATTTGTAGAAATCACGTACGTAAACTCAATTCTGTGCGAATAAGTCTGCAACACATGGTTAAATAACGTGTCTTGTTTCTTTTTTCCGAGTCCACAAAGTTATGTCCTTTCTCTGTACTTCTCGACTTAAACATTCATGCAAACATCATGCAAATTGAAAGATTGGTTCGAAAAACTGTTTTAAAACGCTGGTTTTACATTACATTAAAACATGGGCCGTCATCAGCCGCCTAATTTGGTGTAGTTGGTCCGATCTATTGCCTTAGTTACACGGGTACTACGTCTGACGGGCTCATTAGGAACGGGTAAGCTTGCACTGGGTCGTGGTACTGCCTCGTTACCACCCTGCATTGGATTTGTATTTTGTTTTGAAGTAGTGTCAGACTTAGTACTATCAACTAACGAACTAGGGGGGCGTTTATTATGCGTATTATGCATCTGTGGTTCCATAGATCTGGTTCCTACACATTTCTCAACAATAGCCTCCCTGCTCTCAGTCTCTCTACTCTCATGCCGTGGTACCAGCTGATCCAAATGCTTCCTCTCCGTCCCGGCCGCAGTTTCCACCTCATACATGATAGAACCTTCAGGTTTCAGCACGGTTCCCTCTTTCCATTTCTTCTTATTCTCGTCTCGATACAATACTGTGTCCCCTGACTCGAATGATCGCTCCCTAGAGTCCCTCACTTGTTGCTCCTTCTCCCACTGACTCCGCTCAATCTTGGACGCACAACTCAAGGGGTTGACCAAACTCAGCATAGTTCTGGTTCTCCTTCCGAACATAGCTACCGCTGGAGCCACTCCAGTACTTGAGTGCGGTGTATTTCGGTACAATAGGAGCCAGCTGTTGACACAATAATCAAGGTCTTTGTTCTTGCTTATCATCTTCTTCATCGCACACTTGAAACTCTTCACAACAGCTTCTGCCTGTCCGTTGCTCTGTGCCTTGTAGTACGCTATGGTGATGTGCTTTATTCCATTCCTCTTCAGGAACGACTCGAATTCCTCTGACACGAGTTGCGGTCCATTGTCAGAAACACACACCACAGGTAACCCCATCCTGCTGAATATTTCTCGTAACTTCCGGATCAGGTGATTCGATGTCGTGTTCTTCTTCATGTTCATTATCTCAATCCACTTCGTGTACGCATCGATCACAATTAGCCACTGAACATCAGCAAAGGTACAGAAATCCAGGTGAATTCTCTCCCACGGTGCTGATGGTAGTGTCCATGGGTGCGGCACAGCTTTACTCGGTCTCTGCTGGTTGTACTGGCACACTTGACAAGTTTTAGCCACCTCCTCTATCTGCTTGTCTAACTTGGGCCACCACACGTAGCTCCTACCCAGTGACTTCATGGAACAGCTTCCAAGGTGAGTACAGTGTAGTAACTCCAAGATGTCACGCCTCAACTTCTCAGGAATAACAACTCTCGATCCCCACATCAAACAATCCTGCTCCACAGAAAGTTCAAACCTCCGCTGGAAGTATGGCACTATCTGAGTTTCTCCCGAATCTTTTGTCGTCTTTGACTTCGCCACCATGCTCGTCGGCCAGCTCTCCAGGACATACATCATCACTTTGGACAGCACGGGATCAGTTCTGGTGTGTCGTGCTATCAATGAGCTGCTAAGTAGTGGCTTATCCTCGTACACTGAGAAGGCTGATGCGAGACCTCCCTCTTCCCTCTCACTCGCTCTTTCCTCACTGTTCTGCTTCAACGGGAAGCGGGAACAAACATCAGCATTGTAGTGTTTCTCAGTCGAACGATGCTCAATAGTGTATGTGTAACTTGCCAAGATTATGGCCCACCTCTGTATTCTACTCACTGACATCTCAGGTATCCTCTTATGTTCGTGAAATAGGAATAACAGGGGTTTGTGATCCGTCACGAGGGTAAATGGTCGAGCATAAATGTAGCGGTGTAGTTTCTGCACACCCCATACAATTCCAAGAGCTTCTTTCTCTATCTGACTGTACTTCCTCTCTGCCACTGTCAACGTTCTCGAGTGAAACTCCACAGGTCTCTCTGATCCATCTGAATATGTATGCGACATGACCACTCCAAGTCCCACTGATGACGCATCCGAATCAACTTTGATTGGTAGCTTCGGATCATAAAACACCAACACACGGTCTGATGCTAATAACTTCTTCAACCTGTCGAAAGACGCTCTTTCTCTTGCACCAAACTTCCATGGTGTCTTCTGCTCTTTTGATCTGAGAGCATTCAATGGCTCTATAACTGTTGACAGGTTGGGAAGATAGCGGGAATAATAGTTCACTGCCCCAAGGAACGAAATTAGTTCGCCTTGGTTGGTGGGATACGGGGCCTTGAGTAGAGTTCCCACCTTACTCTCACACGGCTGGATCCCCTTTCTACTTACCACATGACCAAGATACACTACCGATTCTTGCAGGAACTGAGACTTCACCTTTTTACACTTGAATCCTGCTACTTCTAATCGGTGTAACACTTCTTCCACTCTTGACATATGCATCTGGTCATTTGGTGCCGTGATTAATATGTCGTCCACTCGACACACAACACCTTTCAGTCCCGCTAGCACTGTGTCCATGGCAGACTGAAATATGGCACTGGAAGATGACACTCCGTATGGCAACCTAGTCCACTTGTAGAGTCCTTGGTGGGTGTTGATGGTTGTCAGGATCTGATCTTCTGCTCGAAGGGGAAGATTGTTGTATGCTTGTTTTATGTCAATCTTCGAAAACAAGTCCCCTCCAACCATTTCAGTGAAGCAATCTTCAATTGTGGGTAGAGGATATACCATGGTATCCAAAGATGGATTCAATGTGCTCTTGTAGTCACCACATATCCTCACAGTCTTGTCCTCCTTCAACACCGGAACTGCTGGACTTGCCCACTCACTCGAGTCCACTTTCACCAAAATCCCCTCTTTCTCACTCTTGTCCAGTGCTTGTGCCACCTTCTCTTTCAGTGCAAACGGTACTGGTCTGGCTTTGCAAAACTTCGGCTTTGCTCCAATCTTCTGGTCTAAGCATGCCTGGAAACCAGTCACCAGTCCTACTCCCGGTTCAAACACTTTACTCTGGAGCACCTTGGTTACGAACTGCTGATGCAACCTGCTCCTCCCAGATTCCAGTTGGTGCACCTCACCACTCACGAAGTTTCTCAGCCACTGCTCTCCCATGAAAACTTCGATCCACTCTCTTCCAAAGAGTGCTGGGAATTTACCGTCAATAACATGCAGTAACAGATCATGTTTGGAACCACGCCATTCAACAGACACAGAGGCAATGCTCATCGTTTCAATGCATTGACCATTGGCTACACTCAAATTCCTACATGACGGTTTCAGCTTACAGTTAGTGAGTTTTAAACTATCAAATTGCTCCTTACTAATACAAGACACAGCCGCTCCTGTATCAAGTTCCATGAGCAACTTAGTACCGTTCAAAGATACTTTTAGCATTGGTTTACCGTTCTTATGCACAACATACTCACTACAATCATGGCTAGGTTCACTTCCTACAGTTAAAATCTCATCTAACGTAACAGGATTACAGTTATCAATATTAGAAGATAGAATAGTGTCAGAGTTCAATAAAGAAATTTCAGAGTTTTGAACATGCTGCTCACCATAGTGAAGTTCGTTCTCTGACTCATTCCCACTGACGAAGTACATAGCGGAACCCTCTGCATACTCAGTGTCAGCATCAGCTTTCACCTCAAGAGTATCCACCGTCTTCACTCCGGCCTTTCTAGTCTTCTTTATACAATTTGCAACAATGTGACCCTGTTTCTTGCAGTAGTGACATTTTGTCTTACAGTCAGCAGCTCTGTGCCCCTTTAAAGTGCACTTAAAACAGGACACACCCTTTGTTTGCTTACCAACAGCTGCAGGTGGTTTCATAACCTTGCGCTTGCCAGGATGTCCCTTCCGAACACTCAACTGATTGATAACTGATGAACCCTGCCCCATCATTGAGGATGATGTTTCAGCGTTTTCCTTTGCAACGGCCTTGTCAAATGCTATAGCGGTTGTCAATGCCTCTGTGCTATTCAGCAGATGATTTCTAGTTTTCGCATTTGACAGTCCCCCAACAAAACGATCACAGATCATACTGTCATAGAAAGTCCCAAAGTCACAATACCTTGCTGCTTCTCTCACTCGAGCCAGAAACAAACTTAAGCTTTCCCCTGACTGCTGTTTCACTTGATGAAACTTGTANATCCATACTTGCCGTAAAGCCACGCCCAAATCACGATTTCAAACCCGTGGGAAGCAAAAGGTGCAAAAACACGAATATCACTGAGACACACCGACATCAAAAATTATTTTGCCTGGAAATATAGTGGGAATAAGTGTTTCTGACTTATTTTTTGACGTAGAATCCGAATCTGGAAGAATTATTAAGCTAATTCATCGAAAAATAGGTCAAAAATTGGATTTTTGTCTCACATGTGAGTCTCGAGGTCACGTGACAGACAGCACCTCAGGCAAGCGAGATATGGCTACGATTCGGTCGGGATTCGATTCAGCGTTCAAAAATACATAGGAATCGATGTTATTTATATTGAAGAGCGACAATCGGTTCCCAAGTTAAAAGCCGCCATAATTACCTCTTATCCACCCAATACATGCAAGTTTGAGTGAGCATTTGGGGATAGCTCCCAAACGAATGAAGCTGTTGTCTTGAAACTTCTATCATAGCTCAAGGGCCATTAGACACTTGGACAAATAAAATTTCATGTAAATCCGACTATGGGTTCCCAAGTTAAGGGCCACCATAACCCCTTATCCACCAAAAACATGCAGCACTAAGTGTAACTCTCAGTTTAAAACTGATACTCTCTCACCCCTCTCCTGACAGTGTTGCGATACTCTATCATGCTCACCTCCATGACAAGTTCACCCAGGCTCAGTCAAGCACCAGCCGTCTGACCCGTCCATCTGGCTGACGAAGTCAGAGCGGCCCAAGTCCCGAGGGGCGTGGCTCAAGGGGGACGGGGGAGGAGACGAAGAGGGGAAGACGAGGTCATCCTCGAGGTCGAGCAGCAGGCATGATCAGAGGTCATGTGATCCGTATCCCGTGAAGAGAGGATCGTCGCCAGCGCAACCTGCGTCAAAAGGTTTAAACTGGACCCACCCCGCATTAATTTATCCAGTTACAGCACGGAGTTCACGACGTGCAGAAAACCCAATATTGCGAATACTCCCAAGATAAAACGCGTGTTCTATCTCCTCCCATAACGTCATCATTACAGATGGTCCAGTGGTATCCCGATCTCTGAAGAGATCCCAGACCCAGCTCCAGGCGACGCTGTTACGATCCCTCACTTTTGTCGATATGAAGAGTGGAGCTCTAGAACAATCCCTCAATGTCATCCATGAGTTTGATAAATCGCAGATAGGACGGTTAGTCGATGAAGAGTATTGAACATGTTTTGGTGACGCTTTGATTGTCACGATAATCGCTTTGATTTTATGTTTTTGTGTCTGTTGCTATGCATTGGTTGCTATTCATAGTCGGTTCGATGTTGCTGATCACAGCATCAATGTACTAAACGTGTCACAACAGTGATTTCAGACTTGGTGCAACATGTCAGGATGAAACATTGGAACAGTTCATGGGTCGTTCGGATGCTTCCTCTCCAATGACGTCACCACAGCAACAATCCTCCGCAGAGCAACCAGCTGAACCAGGGGTTGCTAAGGGAGCTGGTGATGACGGGTTTGTCATTCCTGAGCTTCCTAAAGGTGAGAAATTCGATTAGAAATCAATTTGGAGCTATACATTCCGCTAGCCAGTCGGCAAGCAGCTACATCATGTTCTTGACACACGATAGTTACCATGACTACCATGACATTATTGTAACCACTAACCAGTTACCATGACCACACCACTACCAGGAAGTGTCCTCGCTATCAACATTCACTCGACGTGGGGGGACAAGCACTATGTGGGGTTGACTGGGTTAGAACTGTTCAGTAAAACAGGATCTCCTGTACCTATTAAACAGGTGTGGAAGCATCTTCTCAAGGATTTGTTCCATTTCATGAGAAATGCGATGATCTCTGAGTCTCTCCCATTTCATCCCGGAATATCGACAGCCATCTCTTGGGAAAATTATCATGATAGGAATGTGAACTCTGATGTTTCCCCTTACAGATTACTGCAGACCCGGCTGACATTAATATACTACCGGGATACTCGGACGACCCCAGGGTGGTCGGAAACCTTCTCAACGGTGTCAACAGAACGAGGGACGACCTCAACATGTGGCTGGCTCCGTACACTGCGGGTAAAGAACACGTTATAACGTTGCACTTTGGATCAGAGACCACTTTGGCGCTGATACGGTTGTGGAACTACAACAAATCTAGGTATGGGCGTGTGTGTGTGTGTTTGTGTGTGTGTGTGTGGTTTACACAGGTTTACACAGGTTTAAAGTTTAAATATGAGCTTACTGACGTAAGCTGTCATATTACATCAAACTTCGAACTATAAATTCNTGTGTGTGTGTGTGTGTGTGTGTGTTTGACACTGTTTGTGCGTGTGTGTGTATGCGTGTGTGTTTCTTCAATCTTCATATATTGAAGATTGCGAGCCTACTGACGTCATCACATTCACTCCAGGATTCACTCGTATAGAGGTGTACGGCACGTGACCATCACCCTGGATACGCACGTGATTTTCAAGGGCGAGGTGGCGCGCGCATGTGGCGGTCTAGCGGGAGGAACAGAGGCGTATGGCGATACGATACTCTTCACAGAGCAGGAAGATATCCTGGAGAACGTGGCGGCATTCGATCTCACGTACCAGGTACATTTTAAGATGATACTTTTATAGTAAACACAAACCCGGCATGCTCTCTAGATCATATAGTTAATTCTCCCCGGAATCGATCCAATCTGGTTCTTGTTCTCTCAATTCATAGTTTTCATAATCACCGCTGCACGTACACGCGGCACAAGCTATAACACCGAGCACACAATGCAACATCATGGGATCCGTACATTATGCCTTGTTATGATCATTGTCGTTATTTCGAGACCGTGCCCTTTATTCGTGTAAATCTTTGGTATCATGACTGGTGTCCTGACTTAAACTTTCTCCCACTTTTTTCTGGATGAGCCACAAAAACGCCTGCGCAAAATTTCCTAAACGACCTCGACCATACCATAAATTTTGCATAAGGATGCGTGACCCCCCATAAATCTGCAATATTGACCATTGTAAATCCCAGTTTTTGTTAAAAGGGGAGGATATTTGGTTATGCAAAATATCCCCGACTTAGCGAATTGTGGTAAAATACCGTTATGACGGGTGATGGCCCCAAATCTCAACTTCGCATTGTATATTTTGATCACCTGCTAATTACTCCTTCATAATACCTGGGTGGTATCAATTATCTCTGTCTAGCCGAAACTTGTCATATTTTGCCCAACGCATCAACTGAGTTTTTCATTTATAGTATCTTTGATCAGCGAACCATTGGGGTCCCATGATCTACACATTTTGCGAAGACTCCGAATTAAGGGTTTCACGATAAATCTGTTATCAGAAATCCTGGTGAAATGTGATATCCGCCTTACATCGATATATCCTAATTATTCCTCCCTTCCCTCTCTAGATATTTGAAATTTGGAAAATGGCGCAGTGCAGTTATTGCAGCTCAGTTGTTGCAGCGCAGTGATGCTAGTTACAATTCGTGTAACCTACTAACCTATAACAAATGGTGCTACCTGGTGACGACGCCCCCGAGTGCTGTAATAGTCGCATAGGGTACCACTATAGGTTTCACCTTTTTATCTATGGTCGTGGGATGGAAGTTTTGGTGAACAATCAACAATTACTCGTGATCTTTTTACCATCAGCTCGTATTCACCGCCGGCTTGTCCTAGCTATATCTCTGCAGTTGTTGTCATGTTTTAGATGATGAAGTTGACACGCACAGATTCACAGAAACACCTTCTGCATAAACCGTGTCGCTTGATTTAGTCGATGTCATCCTCTGTTATAGAATGATTCACGTGAGCACAAGGGCTAGTAACATCGAGCCAATGAGCGGAACATCAGAAGGTTATCTAATTATATCATTCCAGTATTTGCCACCATAAAGCTATTTCAGTCAATCTAATCATGTTGTTCATGTTTGACACGTGTCACTCAACATTGCCGTCTTTATTCTGGCACACGATTTCATTGTCACAACTTTGATCAGATTAATGTTAATGATACGGGGAATTTAAGTCGAGTGCTCGTGTGACCTCGCCAATATCCAAAAATCTTGGCCATGAAAAATGTCAAATAGCTATTATTGGCTTTATGTTCGTTTGACATTTGACATAGAAGGTGACCGAGTTGAAAAACCACGTTTGCGGAGATCTATGAATTGCGGCGATCCGTGAATCGCATGTTGTGAACTTTTCATCGAGCAACACTCATGGGCTATGAGTGGGGTTGTTCTGTGAGTGGCAGTATGGCTGAATGAAATGAGAGTGCCATTCACGAATTGAGCTCTCGATTAATCATGCTATAATCACAACATGGAGAACCAAAGCTATTGCACATATTATGTTTTGTTCTCACCCCCCGTGAATACCCAATATCCATAAGCTTATCCAATGATTGTGATCTCGCCCCTACTCTCTCTCTCTCTCATATCAACCATCATATTTGCATGCTCGATGCTCATGTGATCATACCACGATAGTGAGTCAGTATAAGTGTGTCACGTGATCAATGTCGTAACAATAGGTTACTCCCTCTCGCCCACTTTGAAAACCCTCACATACTATCTTTTCTGTCTAGCATGTGCAGACATCTCGCTGTAGGTGATATGAATGTTTGCAATCGCAATTATACGAGTTGAGTGTCGCATGAACAGGACCTTGGACCGTCATATTCTCCTTATTGTTGCTCCTTCATAAAGTAATCATACAGCGATTATGATTGAGGGTTGGTCTTTTTTCTTTCAATTGAAGAGATCCTTTTTCTTTCAGATTTCAGAATTACTACTTTGCTTTACTTTTTTATTGATCACGACATTGGCAGTTTCATGTTAGGGAAAATATAAACGCTTTGAGATTGCCACTATCATTGAGTTTTTAAGTAGTGTAATGCCTATGAACATTTATGTTTTAAGTGATATCCCGCCAATCTAAAGTCATTATGGAAATATAAGAGGTCCTCAACTATAATTCGCATGAAATTTTTGTGAAAGTTTCACGCTTTTGCTAATTTGCTAACCATCATCTTTGTTCGCTTCTCTTTGATTGTTGTAGTGGGTGGTATGCGTGAAACGCGTTTTTCACACGTCATTCTCCCATCGCATTCAGAAATTCTCTTACTTTTGTGAGCTTGTGTCAGTTCCTATCTGCTCCACTCCAGGATTTGTAGCTCCATGCTTTCGCGTGTTCACTTACTCATGTCGCATGTTGCCTATCATGTTCTTTTTTCGAGGTATCGGTGATGTGCATAATATGTTTCTAGGAATAGTGAGCATGGAATTCTAGTGTTCACGTGGCGGGAAATTTACACTAGATTCATAGTCACTCATAAGCGATTCATGATGACATCACTCTGATCGATCACTCGATTTGTTATCTCTATCAAAGAACAAACATTAGATTGATAATTGGCTCTCATCATTGAGATTATACTTCAGGTACAATGATTCCTGATGCTTGTGAGTACTAGCTCACAATAGAATGTTGCTATAGAAGTTGCTGTTGTTGTTGTTACAGTGTTTATATCCATTACCAGATGTCATGTGAAATTTATAGGATTCGAGCACAATGCGCATGCTTGGAACATGAATACAGTAGCGTTACACACGCACACACACATACACACACAGACACACACACAGACACACAAACAAACATAGTTATATGGAAATGAAACTAACCATTGCATGAGATGCTGGTAATGATTGGTTTGAGTAATGATATTATGAAAGCCAAAGTACTGCGTTGAATTTCGTTGTAGCAATTTGAAGCATGTAGCTACAATATATCCGCGATATCGAAGTTTGTCCATTCCAAATGCAGTTGAATCACGTGTATTTGCGATCCTCCAAGGGAACAAGGGATTTTCAGGTGCACCACTGTTATTATTATACTGTTGTTGAACCTGCTGCATAGCTTCCAGCGAAAATCATCAGCAATCGCGTGAATGACGCCACAAGTTACATAGAACCTCGCCCTGCCACCTATCGACCCTATTAAAACCACTTCATTACAAAACCACGTCATTACACAGAACTGACTGAATTTATAATTCATGCTTCACTGTCACTGTCACTCTCCGTGGTGTAATGTCACGCATGCATTAATTACTCTATGCTCAGCAGTGATCGGTAACAGTGCTAGGGGTGTTTCATTTTACAATTTCATTTGAGTTTATTCCGTCCCACATCTTATAGCCCTGGAAGGGCCTGTCAATAAACTATGAAGAGGTCGATAATGCTCCAAGTTCCTGTGTGATTGCAGCCTTGTAATTCTGTCATATTTCACCGTCAAAATGATATTCCTGTCAAAATATTACCTGTCAAAATGTTTCCACTTTCCTCACACACATATGCGCGTGCGATGTTTCATGGCAAGCAACATCTCCAATATAAAATGTTGTGATTTATTAGTGACGCTCATTATGACACGTGTAGCTCATTATCACGGCATCACGCATAACTGATACGCGTAAGTGGTAACGTGTCTGCTCAAGGTAGTAGGGATGGATCCGCTCACAATCTTCCCGTTTCCACACACCGACTCTCTTATCGCGACTCGCGAGCGTCTCTTTATAATAGTGTCGATGATATCGTCCAGATAATACATCATTTCCGATATCTATTCAATTCCATATTGCCATCTCTATCGAATCTATGCAGGTGGCTTTTCCCCGTGTATGCAGCATGTATGATTCAACCGTAGGTAATAGGTATGTAAACACTCCCAAACTCTGTACTAAGCTGTTGAACAGCGGTGTGTGAAACTGATTCCACTGCTTTGTGATTCCAAGAAATAAGTGACATAATGGTTGCCTAATCTCGCTGGCTTCCACTCATATAGTTCCCCATATTCTCCTTGCCTATTTTTTGGTTGTAACCCACTTGTTGGATCTCGTTTGTCCACGTACGAGCTCCGATCTGGTGATTAATTCGAAAAGGGGGAATTGAGTGGAGCCTGGGTAAATGGGGGTTTCCGGTTTATACTTTCCGATCGAATTTCGGCCTAATCTCGCTCCACTGCTCTGGGCTATCTGTCGCGTGGTTCCGAACCTCACATCTTGATCTATAAGAAAGATCTATTGAAATTTTCTCTGATTTCCCGAGGAGCTAGCTCAGAAATTATATCAATTTGGAATTCTGCATCAGACTCTTTCTAGTTTTTACCAGTCATCGTCCTGAGAGGAATATTCGACCGATTTAGGCTTGGTGTGTCCAATTGAATTTCGGAGAAAAAATTTTGTTCCATTTTTATTTTTCATGCAAATATCATATTGTATTGCGATTTTTTGGACGCTGAATCGATTTCCGATAGAATTTTGGTCCTATGTTGCAGTTGCTTCCCTGAGTGGCTGCCTGTCATGTTACTTGGCCATTATGATGCATGCTTTTCACTTGTGAGTTTCGTCTATATCTAACGAAGCGGAAAGCCAGAAAAAGGGAGGAAGGGTTCTTAGGACTATTATGGATTTCTTGGACCTGGGCATATGAAAGGGAGTGGAAGAACAACATCACGATTATGATAGTCCATGAAAAACACACGATAACACTATTGACATCATACACACACACGCATCGTGGTGGTGTTATAATTGTACTGCAGATAATCATTGTAATGATTGGATGTGGTTTGTGCGAAACTCCCCCCCCCCNTTTTGGTTGTAACCCACTTGTTGGATCTCGTTTGTCAACGTACGAGATCCGATCTGGTGATAAATTCGAAAAGGGGGAATTGAGTGGAGCCTGGGTAAATGGGGGTTTCCAGTTTATACTTTCCGATCGAATTTCGGCCTCATCTCGCTCTGCACTGCTCTGGGCTATCTGTCGCGTGGTTTCGAACCTCACATCTTGATCTATAAGAAAGTAAGAAGAAATTGAAATTTCCTCTGATTTCCCGAGGAGCTAGCTCAGAAATTAGATCAATTTGGAATTCTGCATCACACTCTTTCTAGTTTTTACCAGTCATCGTCCTGAGAGGAATATTCGACCGATTTAGGCCTGGCGTGTCCAATTGAATTTCGGAGAAAAAATTTTGTTCCATTTTTATTTTTTATGCAAATATCATATTGTATTGTGATTTTTTTGGGTGAGTTTCGTTTATATCTAACGAAGCGGAGGGCCAAAAAAGGGAGGAAGGGCTCGTGGGACTATTCTGAATTTCCTGGACCTGGGCATATGAAAGGGAGTGGAAGAGCAACGTCACGACTATGATAGTCCATGAAAAACACACGACAACACTATTGACATCACACACACACGCATCATGGTGGTGTTATAATTGTACTGCAGATAATCATTGTAATGATTGGATGTGGTTTGTGCGAACCCCCCCCAGTCTCACGATTGTGGGGTATTAATGAGTTGGTGCTCACAATACTACACTCACAGTTACAATTGTGTTTTATGAACTTGGTATGTGTAATGGCGGTATAGCCGTCATGTGTTGTGATAACTGAATACCTATATACGTGTGTTATTCTACTTAACCGATCATTTCTGTAATGGATGACTCTCATTGAACGATCGGTGACCATTTGGTGGTCCTAAGACAAAGCTATAACTTTGGGTGGATCGAATTTCGTATCGATACTTTGAGGCTGCTCTAGCACTAGCTGTTTACTAGCCTACCCTCAGTCTCTCGCGATGTATACTTTTCCTGGTTCACACAACCAAGCATTGGTCGCTAATTCAGTTGTTCAAGGTCTATGGTAAGAACATTGAATTCATAATGCAGTGATTGCACATTTGTGCACCACACTTTTTTTTCGAAAAATTGTTTTGCCCTTATCTTCTCCAGATCAGTAAACATTTCCAATCAGTACGCTGCACTAAGGTACCAAGTAAACCGAACAATTACGACACTTTCATCACGCTTGGCAGGTGACATTACGCAGGTGATCTGGTGTCAGCTTGACCCCTCCCCTCTATCTCACCTGTTCACATAGGTGCGCATGGCTAGGTCTATTCAAAAAAGAACTGTAATTACCAATTACAATCGATAAAATGTCGACATTTCATCGATTTTTATTTTCGAATGTCGATTCTAAAGCGTCTAGGCGATGATTATGATTGCAGTTAGCGATACCCACTCTTCATATTATGACAGCTCAATTTTGATTAATATTCACGATGATAAATTGACTTATGCTCCCATTTTCATTATCTGATTAATTAACTTTTCCTCATTATTAAGTACCAATATTATTCATTGATGACGGGGCTTTGTTCTACAGCTCTCATTCATGCATTATTTTTACGGAATGCGAGGTATTTGCTTATACAACCATGATGAATATAATATGTTGACGGCGATAATATGCTGATTCATTCCCGCATAGTTCTGACCTGGGATTACTATTTTCTAGTTTTATACTCAGTAACACCATGTATAATTATCTAATCATGATGACGTGTATTGACGTGTGACGTTATGGTTGACGTGTTCGAGCAAAACACGACACACGTGTCTCCCCCCCACTTATAGTTATTGATCTGCCATCCCGATTTGTTAGCCTGCGCTTCGATCCTGCTGATCACCTAGAGACGCCAAACACTTATTTCTTGTTTTGACATCAGAAATGAATGTTGTAAAGGATGTAAAAAACTTCCTTGTAATATGGTTTGGTGCAAATGCATCATTGCAGATACACCAACTGACAAATACCACCTTGTTAGAGCCGCCTCGCACTGGTGCCACCATGTCACCCCCTATAACTTCGTACGTGTCTGAGTGCCGCTATGATAGTTGTCGCACTAACAATGTGTCTGCATCAGTGCCACCATAGGGGTAGTTCCAGGAAAATGAAGATCTTCCTACCTTAGTACCTTGCTTGTAGTACGTAGCGTAGTAGCTGTGACATGTTTCAATGTGATCTATATCATGAACCAACCTTGTTCTGCAATATATTAATCATACTCAGTCAGCCTTTAGTGGTGTTGATTAGTACAGCTGTATAGCGGTATCAGGTATAGGTATAGTCTTCTCAATGGTGTGAGGTGTGCTTATTGATTATTCTTTTATTGCACATCAAATATTAGACCATGCGATGGTCCGTATGTCGACAATAGAGAGATATCACTAGAGGGCTTTCTAGCTCGTAGTCACTGGTCTGTCTAGTTCGAGCAAGATCAATCTAGTTTTGCAAACACGGGCCAATACGCACCCTTACTCGTTTAATATCGTTCATGTAGATTTGTACCTACTAGAAAACCCGTCCAATGTGCGTGATACACTAAGCATTGAATAGGATGTGAAGTGGAATTGCAACTGTAACTATATAGTGAATGCAGTATAACAGTTTATATCTAAATAACAGTTATCTATTTAACAGTTTATATCCGTATAACAGTTTAAATCAGCTTGTCTCAATGAATATACGCACTCTTCTTGATCTTATACATCCTGCGTTTCACCAGCCGAGAAAACTCCCCAACCTCGCCCGCAGTTATTCTACAGCAACCCCCCACTATGTTAGCCCCTTCCTNGATCAATCTAGTTTTGCAAACACGGGCCAATACGCATCCTTACACGTATAATATCGTTCATGTAGATTTGTACCTACTAGAAAACCCGTCCAATGTGAGTGATACACTAAGCATTGAATAAGAGGTGAAGTGGAATTGCAACTGTAACTATATAGTGAATGTAGTATAACAGTTCATATCTATATAACAGTTGTCTATATAACAGTTTATATCCTTATAAAAGTTTATATCTGCTTGTCTCAATAAATATACGCACTCTTCTTGATCTTATAACATCCTGCGTTTCACCAGCCGAGAAAACTCCCCAACCTCGCCCGCAGTTATTCTACAGCAGCCCCCCACTATGTGAGCCCCTTCCTCAACCCACTTCACTGCTTCCTGTGCGAAATTCCACTCCGCCCCCCTCCCACTTTCTCTCCATGTCCAGTTCTCGCTTTCTCCCTCCTCCAGTGCCCTGTTTAAGTAGGTCTCACCACTATTGGGATATACAACGATAAGTTTATCTTCACCTTCTCTCTGCAGGACTGTCTTTATCTTCTTGAGAAGAGGGAGCACCAAATGAGGCTCAGTACAGTTTATCCCGACTCCTGATAGAGGCTGGCACTTTGCCAACATTTCCAGACAGCCCGCCACAGTGNTCTACCGACAATAGCGGTGGAAAAGGAACCCACAGACAAGGCCAATAGTGGTCGAGTCATGTCAGCTTTATCAACCATGTACTCATCTATTGCCTCCTTGGCCAGGGTTATGTTGTCAAGAGCAACCTGATCTACGTTGAAATCTGCGTGCATGTTTGTATCTCCCACTACCACATTCCTATCACCCATAACATAGGTGTTTGTCATCAGGATATCCACATTATGTGCCAGGAATGATCTATGAGCACTCCTCACACTCTGTCTGATAATGGGATCATGTAGCAGAAAGGGTGCTTCCCAAGCTTGCTGTTCGTTGAGTCCCAGACAATTCAGTGCAGTACCCATCCCGCCGTCTAAAATTAAACATGGCTGGTCTGAAGAGTCCAGCCTGTCTCTCAGTGGGCATTTGTGTCTTCCTGCCGGAGTTTTCATCTAGAGAGGGGAAATCGATAATGAACATTAAGAGCGAGGTAAAATCACGTGTAGTTAATAGGGTACTGCACTTGTTGTATGTAGGGTTTGTGACTGGGGAAATTCAGGGACAAGATAGACGAGAGAGTAGGAGTGAGTAACTTTATTGGGTGAGTAAAAGTATGGTTACAAACTCGAAGATTGGATATTGAGAACTCTCTCATAACTGAACAGGGGTGAATACTGAATACTATTGATTGACACGCCGTCTTATACCCTACGTGCTTACGTTTCAACCCGGCGGTTATATAAACAGTGCCCAGGGGCTAATGTGAAGAGCGGGAAATAGAAACTGAAACTAAAACCTGATCGGAGAAAGGAAAGTAAGGGTGAAAGGTAAACATTATCTCATTAGGAGCTTGATAATGCAACATTTCACCCCACCAAAAAGTGGAATATTTATAGGAATTATTAGGGAAAAATAATTTCAATCTAAACTTCAATAATATCTAATAATCAAAACTGCTCAAAATCTAATCGAAGGTTTCCGAAATTTAGTGTACGACCACTTTACGGGCATTCTTTTTTTAGTTCCTTATATTATAGATGGCACCTATTATTGTGAACAGGGTAGGTATTGTTGTATCGCATGAGGATAATGTTAGGATTCCTATCGCTTTTTGCCCATATCTGATGCAAATCTTAAGTAGCATTCTATAAGTATATAATGGCGTCTTTTCACGCTTTTTCACCCTTTCTCAAGGATCGGTGCATGTACCATATTACCGGGTCACACTCGGCGGGACACAATGGCGAACATGTGATCGATTATATCTCCGTGTTTCTAAGGCAACGCCCCAATATTAGAGAACTATAATGACCGCAGTTATTGGGTATTTTTTTCCACCCAGCCTGGCCGCGAAGCGGCCTAAAAAGGCATAAGGTGGTTAGGAATTTGGAGATTTTGGTGAAGATAGTGGGGTTGGTAGGATGGTCGTATGCGGACTGCGGTGGTCCCTCCTTTATAAAACACGCGGGTCGGAGCTATTTACGAGTTAATTATAAATGGTTTTGTGCGCGCGCGACCATTTCAAAGTGTTGTAATAGAAACCACTCCGCACGCAATTGCATGCGCGCTATTGCAAAATAAAATTTTTAACTAAATGACCAATTTTTTTGAAATGCGCGGCGTCGTAGATTGACCGTTGAAATAAGGCAAAAAATCGCGCAATTGGCAATGCGGCCCAATTACAAATTAGCCAGACCTTAGAAATAGAATTTAAGTTTTACCCTGATTGCTTTTAAAGGCTGGGTGGAAATATAACGCCCGCCTGTCGGGAATAACGGGCGTAATTCTTGTTGTAACGTTAGCACCGTATATGCCTCCTGCAGTCACATAATAAAGTTTGCGCACGTTCTACTTCTCTCTCCAACACCTGCTAAAATATACACAATTTGCGTCATCTGAAAATATTTCCCTGCTTCACAAGCACATGACACAACTTCTTATCTCGTATTTTTCTTCTACTTCATAACTTTCTGTGACTCACGACACGCGTGTACTCGTCGAGAATTCGTATAAATATTCGAATATATTGTGTGCTAAATATAATTTCCCATTAATTCTCGTTTACATAAATTTCCTCCTTCGTTAGTGAAGGAAATTTGGATTGTCACCAACTTTTCTCCTGACGTCTTACGTCATCTGGAACTAGCTATGACGCGGATTCGAACACTTGACGATATGCACTTGCCGCAAGCATGGTTGTCCCAACTTGCATGCTCATACACACTTTGCTCTGTAATAGCTATGAGATACACTTTCTCTGCTTGCTTCCCCCTCGGTTACTATCATGGTGTTGCAACACATGCACTAATAATTATAGTTGTTAACTTGCAGTTATAGTTGTTAACTTTTCAATACAAGCAGTTTTTTTGACTGTACTATACTAATACATCGTGATGGTCAGTTTTCATCTGATTTCGTTCAATTTTCATCATCTGTTGATCTGAATACGATGTGAATATTACGTAGTCTGCATTCTCTTTCTATCCTCTAATACATGGTTCACTCACATGCTTTCATTACATTGTTTTTACCGATCCGAGACCAACCGATCACCGCGGATTTTCCCACAGGACAACGTGTATATGATGGAAGTTTCACTTAGTATAGTGCACATCGTGATGTATAATATGATCAGCAGCTTTAGCACCAGCTCGTGAACCCCAATTAATTGTTTCTCGAATAATTAATGGAACGGTATAGTCAGTACTGCGTATATTCTTACCACAATACCACAGTGCTTCACCGTGTGGCTGATGGGATGCACCACGGATTAATTGAACTCGGCATTCGCACTGCGCAATGCTATTACAGTGTGGCGCGTAGTACTCACCACCGCTAATTTCAAGAAAACCACTTTGCTCCCCTCCAATCATTACGCTCTGAAGCTGTGACAATCTCGCTATTCCGGGTCAATTAAAAACCCGTGTAATTGACAAGGGGTACCAACTTAAGTGGGTACCAACTTAAGTGGGTACCAACTTAAGTGATGACTCATCTGCAGAAATTCTTCGGTCCTCCGCGTATAGTGGTGCCCCTGCGTCCAGTATTTCGGAGAGTAAAATGGTAGTTGTCCGACCGCGTTCAGTATTATGCAGGAGTAGAACTCTCTGACATATCCTTCCGTAATTATTGGAGAATTCAATCTGGATAGTTCACAATAACACTAACTCTGCCCCCCCCCCTCCGCCGACAATTTTATGAGAGAACGTGTAATATTTGTAAGTTGAATATCCCCCCCCCCCATTTAAATCTACCTGCCAAACTGTCTCTCGTAAACTTAAACCACGTTTTGATTTACCTCTATATCCATGCAATATTGCTTGTTTGGTGGATCACGGGGGAATATTGGGGGAGGGGGGAATCGTTAACCACCCTATTATGCGTCCTCCAGTGCGCGTGGTGTTGTGGGGTGCATGTTTAATAGTTCTCTATTTCACGCTCCAGTAAACCAGGATCTTTCTCTGTCAATGCTATGTATCCTCACTTTGGATATATGCGGATATATTCCACGTGTATTCCTTCATTTTGCTGTGAGATGTAGCAAGAGATCATGCGCTGGGAGATATGTGTATGACATGGTGACAGAGGAGCTAGAGTGTCGAAACTATGTTGATTTACTTGGAGAGTAAGTGGTTGCGATGAGGTGCCGCCCCATATTAACACTCGTGATCAAACACGCGTGCGTTCCTTGCTTAGAATAATTTAGAGCAATCTAGATCAGGTGTGTGTTTCTAGATCTTAGTTCTGTTCTCGGTGCGCGCAGTGCCGTGACAAATGGTGGTGTCACCGTAATGAATTATAACTCCTTTTATGGATAGACGTTGGACATCGCATATGACAGCTCAATACTAGACTTTTAGCTCTTATATATTGCGGACATATATGTGCCATTGTTAATTTTAATTTTAACCACTTTCCATCTTTACAACCCCGTGCGGACAGGGGTATATAATGCTGCAGCGTGTGTGGTTTTGTTCATTCTCTCTCTCTCTTTCTCGTTCTCTTTATGTCCACTGTCCATCATAGCCACCTAACACTATCATAGGGGTTTTTCGACCATGTATACGTGTTCGTGTTAGCTGTTTGCATATTTACCACCATGTAATCAAAAAACACAAAGGTGCTCGAGTAACATATGGACCTGTTTTGAACGTTTTGAAATTAAAAGTTTCATCAACCAATGAACGAGCACAGAACACAGTTCAACAGGTAGCACAGCTTTTCATGCACGCGGTATCTCAATGATTCTGTTCTCTCTCTCATATAAGCATTCATCATCACAAACAATCACACTTGTTCATGAGTTCTTGCTGAGAACTGCACTTCCGAACAAAGCTGATTTTTCTGTTATTCCCTATCCTTTCTCTCGAAATTCTTGACTTGGGGCTGATTTTTTGTCTTTCATATCAAGTAGTGAATCAGACTGCCCCCTTGTTAAACCATGTGTTAAGAAAACTTCTTCGACTTCTTAAACTTGGGTATCTGAGTTTTGGAGGTGCATAAGCATAAAAAGGAAGAACGTTGCATTCCAACTGCTGCATATTGTAAAGTCCATGGAAATATTTCTAGTCAGAAGTCTGGTGCTGAATAATTGTTCCTCTCATCTATATATAGGTTTAATGCCCGCCTGCTATCTAGACAGGTATTTTTGAGACACTCAATCTAAAGTAAATGCCTGCTCGGTGCTCACCAGTGCTCACATGCTTGAAGCACTGCTGCGGGAGGACAGATTTTGACAAATTCTGACATTTCCGACTTGGGTCCCACGGCGCATGACTCTTTAGAAATTTGATGAATCTCGTAGTATGTTTCTATGATATAGTTCCTCGCTTGCAGTATGCGAATACAGGATAGATATGTATCTGCAATGGCGACATCCCCCTTCTATTGCACATAATGGCGATGTGTAGATTAGAAATTATATTCCTAGTAAATCTGGGATTACGTAAATTATTCTAGGACTATTGATACTTAAACTGGCATTTTAATGGCATGTACAGCTGCGCGACCATCTTGTTCCCTCGTTCCATCGCATAATCCCGTCTAGTGTCCACTCAGTGTAACACAGTCTCCAGCATTTCTGTATCTCAGTTCTCGTATAACAGGTCTTGATATCATTCACCTCCAATATCGTGTTCCTCTCTAGAACATAACAGGTAAAAAGCGCTGGGAACAAACTGTGTTTGGATTCCCAGTCCTCTTTATAATGCTGGTCTCTGGTGGTATAGACACACATGGACCACGACTTCAAAATCACGCCAATAGGTACTATAGGAGCAATATCACGCTGGATTACTCGCGATATTTGGGACCCCGGCGCTGGTGTTTTGGTACCCTCTAGCAGTGCGAAGTGCAGTGTGGGGGGCGAGGGGAGAACGTCTGTCACGCGATATATCGACAATTCCCCCGCTAGCCTAGTGTTGATTCCACTGTATATAATAGTTTGTCACGGCTAGATTGTACCAGTTAACGTTTTATTGGATTTAGATTGGTTAAACCACATATAATCTGGATTTTTCGCGTTGTGGTTTTTTGAAGTGGTAGAAAGTTTGTGTTATATCCGCCCTACTTCCATTAAATGCTTAAACTGCTGCTCTAGAGACGTTCTATCGGTGTGTGAGATCACTGCCACGCACACAGACACAGACAAACACACACACAGGCACACATACACACACACACACACATTGATCCTTGACACACCCTATACCGACACACCGAAATTCACTTGACGGTTTCTTAATGGAACTATAATCACCGTGTCAAAACTCAAGTTTGAATAACATGTTATCGTGGCACTGTTATAATGGCGCTGATAGATGTCTGTCACTAGTACCAGATCATATCTATTGGTATGTTGTGTTTTTCTCATACCGATACCCTGTGCCACTCCATTTTCATATGAATTCTCTCCACCCCTCAACCCCTGGTTTGACATTATCACCCCCGTATATGTCTTATTGACCCGTTGACGTGTGACAGCGTAGGAGAGATGAGAATTGAGAGCAAAATGGATAATTCGGTCCACTCTTGATTAGAACTTGCTAGTTTTCGGAATGATCGCTTTTATCTTAGGGTTTGTTGTCAATGGGTCATTCACATGTGCTCTGGAATATAACTTCGCATAATCTACCGGTTGTTAAATGTTTTATTCATGTAAAATATCCCTCTCAGTATATCGAATAATCCTTTAGTCACGGAACTGTACCTATGTAAAGACTACTTTGTAACACCGCGGCTAGCTAGTTTGCCATCTTGTTCGAACAGACAAGTCTCCCCCTGCTTACTGACCATAACCTAGCCTCAATGAGCTATCCATTAACTTGCTATGATAATTGGTACAGTGATAGCACCATGTTGATTGTTGGTGTACCAGTTTAAAGGTACGCATACCCCGTGACTTATTGAATACTGACACTCATCCAACAGCAGCTCGGTTGAATGTCGTCTGCTTCTCGCATTATTTAGCTGTAGTTGCAGTCTAGTCGCATATATATTTATATTGATATAGCTGAAAAGCTCTTTATAGTCATAACTTCACGACTACCCCTTCACAGTACCGTTATGAACTCAACAAGGTGGCTAGACAACCTATTCGGGGCTATAGAGATGTCCTCAATAGCGGTGGGAGTACCACTCAACACTGCCACCATCGCCTACTTCTTCTCCCAGCGGCATCATCTCCCCAGTCTCCTCTACCTCATGATTGTGCTCACAGATATCTTCATCCTGGTATCCTGCCTCCCCTCTGCTCTGTCAATGCTCAGCTCCAAGGAGCCGTATCTACTGAGTAACAAAGTGCTCTGTACCATGACCGGGTTTCTGTTCAATGTGATGGCCAGGATGTCTGTGTTCCTGGTGGCTATGATGGCAGTGGCACGTGCCACTGTAATGGTGGTGCCGTTCCGCCGTTCCCGGATATGGCTGTATCGTCTCATATTCGTTGTGTATCTGCTGGTCAATGTTACTATGGCAACCATCCCCCTTATCTACAGTGAGAAGAAATATTACTACATGGAACCATTTGCTGGCTGCTCGTGGGGTATTGACGACATAATACCCATGTATAGTGCTGCCTGGTACTGGATGACGTACACCACGATCATCATACCGTGGCTTGTACCAGGAGTCGTGGTGTTGGTGGCGTGTGCGGTTTCTGTGTGGGCTCTCATGCGGGCTGGCGGCTCGCACAAAGACCTGGTTCTCAACAGATCTCAGACGATCACAAAGTGGCGCGTTCCCTCGCATAGCGGCAACAGTGGCAGGACAAGCACGGTGACGGCTACCCGACACGCCACCATCACTATCCTTATCACCACGGCAGTTTACATCCTGTTCAACGTTCCCTGCTGGGCTTTCTACGGCTACTTCCTCTCGGGGGTGGCTGATGAACCGGTGGATTGGCTGCAGGGTCAGACAGGCATGTACCTCAACATCTTCCTTTACAGACTGAGCGTGGTGATGAACAGTTGTGCTAACCCCATCATATACTTTGCCCGCATGAACGCTGTCAGACGGCACAACGCTAACGGCTTCATGGCGGGGATAAGAGCCCTCTCGTGGGTCAAGACCAAGCTGCAGACTGTTATAAACTCAAACTACGAGAAGAGTGATGTAGAGAGCTATAATCAGATCCCGATGACAGAAATCAATCACGAGATTCATCTGCAACCGTCTCTCACGCCTGAATAGCTGTTCTCAATTCTATCTGTTGTATTTCACTCCTCATTCCCAATGCTGTAATTTATTATGTGATTGTTATTTGTGTTTTCAGAGATTGTTTTCATTTTACAAAAACTCCCATCTTAAATACCAAAGTTCACATGAAATTCCTCCCCTGCATTTCCTCCCAACGCGCGATAACAGCTAGCCCATATCCCAATCCTCGTTTCAGGGTGACATGGAGGAAGACGAAAGTGAGGATGAGTGTGACACGGTATCCCAACATCCTCCCACTTCACCCACGTGCGGTGACCATGGTGACGCGCGCCCCTTCACCACGTCACGTGGACAGTCACGTGAGAAGGGGAGAGGCGAGCTGAAATCACGTGACTTTGAGCTCGCCACACAAACAGTAGAGGAGGAGTATCTCGCAGCTGCCAGGCAGGTTAGGAACCACGATGTCAATTATCTCGTTTAATCTGTAGAAAATCTCTGTAGAAAATCTCTGTAGAAAATCTAGAACACGTTTTTTTCGTTTTATTGACCTTTTCTAGCCCTATAAGTAGACAACACAAGAATGTCCATCAGGAAATAATGTCCGGTGGGGAGGAGTTGGTTCTGCCCCGGGGTCGCCACCTCAAGTTGACCATGCTGGAGACCTGGGGCGACCCCGACTATGTGGGTCTAACCGGGATTGAGCTTTTCGGGGCTAATGGGGAATTGATTAAGATACCACCTAATACAGTGAAAGGTTGGTGAGATCTCTTCATGATTTTTGACACCACTACCTACGATATATTGTAGTGACACCACAAGGATTATTAAACCACACTTTTACGTATAGGTAACTCACAGATCCTCCATGGTGTTCCATACCGTTAATCCCCCTGTGTTTCGCAGGACCCAGTTTAAACGATCTGGACAACTGTTCGACGGATTACCGTACCCCTGACAAGCTGGTATCGGGCTGTAACCTGACCACTGATGATATAAACATGTGGCTCGCCCCCTTCAACTCGGGGAGCAATGACCACGTGACCATCAAACTCGAACACGTGACCGAAATTGCCGTCATAAAGGTACGTGTCCACTTTTGGACTTGGTGACAGGGCTTTTAGTCTTTTACGAAAACGACACCACTCACAATGTGACACCACTCACTATGTAACTGCCTGATGGTAAAGTTCGAAAATTATAGTCGTAATGGTTCATTTTTGGGACAAACTTGAAGTGCCGTCATTTTTCTGGAGAATTCTCCATTGTTGGCTGCAATTGTGAAAAGCTGTCTTTGTGTATGCAAGTTTTTCCACTCCCACGGATAAAAGGATCGATCTGTGTTAAGCATAGCAGCTTTGCCACTCAATTTACAATGAAACTCCCAAGGTATACAATTACAACAAGAGCAGTGATGACACCTATAGAGGTGTCAAGAGACTCCAGATTACACTGGACGGGAAACCTATCCTCTCGTCAGACGGTGTCATTAACCTGAGACGAGGCCCGGGGACGACTCACTACGACTTCGGACAGGTAGAGCCTGCGGTTGAGCGTTTGTTATTTTAATTTAGGGGTAGACAGTTTTTGTGTTTGCGTGTTTGTGTTTACTGTTTGTGTTTGTGTTTCCTGTTTGTGTTTGTGTGTATGTGTATGTGTTTGCGTGTATGTGTGTACTGTGTGTCACTGTGAGTGTGGTGCATTTGGGCGTGACGTTACTAACCGTGGCAGAGTTTCAAAATATCCATTGGTGCAACATTTGTGCTGGAATTTTATAAGTGGTTCTCACAATTACCAATCGCGGATGGCCGACTGGAGGTTTTAATGAACTGTTGTCTTTGATCGGAGGTATAACGGCTGCAACATCTTTGTGTGAGCCTGTAATTCACCGTCTAATGGCAATCCCAATAGAGAATGGTATTTTTGGAGAAAGGTTCCGAATTTGACTGTGTTTCTGGATTTTCATTGGTTGTATCCGTGTTTCTAATCGCTGTAACGTGATCAGAAACATTTGGGATCCCTCTCCAATAATACCTTTCTGAAGAATTCCCACTTTAAATTTCCGGGCAATATTTGTTCATTGAGTAGCAAATCCCTCGCAGTCTCTGACAATGATCAGTAAATTGAACTCACCTAAACCATCACTCTCACTGAATGATTGATTGTGTGGGTTCAAGAAAACCCTCCAAGAAAACCCTATTGATGCCGAGTATAAGAAAGCTGGGCAAACAAACACAGATAGTACATCTCTTTACAGTTATCTCACCATCACCCCTCATCACCACACCTCAACTCCTCCCTCACTCCTCTCACCTCACNTAACTTGATGCTAGCCAAGTCCGTTATCCATCTCTGTCCGTGTCCGTTTAGAAGATACAAGCTTTTCATGTCCTTGTCATAGATGTAGCAATGTTTTCCCCGTTTTATGTTAAAATATCAACATATTAGTCCGATTTGTCCCCATTTTCTAACATTGTAATTAGGACATCAAAATATAATTACTATCATACCCCTTCAGGTATCCCGACCCCGAGCCGCAATATACGACTTCTAGCACTGTCCGCCTGTTTTCTTTCCCATCTCACCCCTCATTCCCCTCAGTCCCCTCACCCCTCACCACTAACAGATCCTGGACCTTACCACGTGGGGGTTGGAAGAGGATCAGATTGCCATGACAACGCCACACGATCCCCCTCTCATACCTGACTACGAGATACCACTCCTACCAGCGGGATTTGTGGTACAGATTCAGATTTATTCCTCGTGGGGAGACGCTTTCTACGTGGGTCTCAACGGGATCGAACTCTACGATGAACTAGGTTTTGAGCTGTGCTTTTTTACTTTATAATTTTCTAATTTTCTAATTTATAAGTAAAATAAACTTACAAGTTACAACTTTTAGGTTTTTATGAGCAAAATTCACTCGCAACTTTTAGCTTCCCACGAAGAACTCGCTCTATCTGAGTCATACGAATCGCTGAGATCATATTATCATTTGAAAAGCTGTAAACATGCCTCTACCCGCAGGCAAAGAAGTTGAGGTGTTAGCAGAACAGGTGTCAGCTGCACCAGACAGTGTCAATGTGCTATATCAGGATGAGAGCATGCAGGGAGGTGATGTCAGAACACCCGACAAACTCGTCAATCACGTGACATCTGACGACTCTGCTCGGAATAGCTGGCTAGCTCCTATCCTACCAAATATGGTAAAAATTGCGGTCTACCAAATATGGTTAGCTTGATAGGATCAATGATGAACTTCCATATTCCAAGTGTATCACCGTTATCATTCTCCAGCTGAATCCCGATAGATGCTTTACTTTTCTCACCAGTTACTCCTCTTGTTCTGACAATCTTAGCGAAAAAAGATTTTTATTCCATAGTTTTTGAGAATGAGAGTGAACCTTATTCACGTGCGTTCTTACCTCTCATTTGTCATTCGACTTATAGGATTTCCCAAAAAAATATGTCGTGTGATAATAAAGGCCCCAATTTCGGATAAAAATAGTATCATAATGATGTCACTCCCCGAAATTTCAGACAAACAAGATATACGTGGTGTTTGATTTCCCAGTTACCATCTCCATGATAAGATTGTTCAACTACTCAAAGTCCCCTTCTAGAGGTGTCAGAGAATTTGGGGTTAGTGGAAAACTAAACATGTGAAATCGATCATTCGGATTTGATCAATTTAGCTACCTCGATCATATCAGCTTTGAGTTTTGGCCACGTAACAATAACATGGCATACCTAATAACTAATTATGTTCATTGATGAGCTGATATATCACAGGTGCTAACTCTATATATCACAGGTGCTAACTCTATATATCACAGGTGCTAACTCTATATATCACAGGTGCTAACTATATATATATATATATCACTGTTTCAGGTGCTGGTCGATGATCTGGTGGTGTATCGGGGTATTCTATCTGAGCACCGTTCTGTCCATGAGGGGCAGACAGTTCTGTTCAGTGAACACATGGCTGCTGTCTCTGCTAACCTCACTAAGTGAGTAACTCCTATGATAGTGTAGGCTTTACCCTGCTGAAAAACACTTTTCAAATGAATCAGTTTGCCCTGCTGAAAAGCACTAACGTAAAGATTCGTTTGGGGATCATGAATTTAGCTACCCAGAACCTACTTCTTGGTGCTTTCCACACTTTCACTAGAATCTAAGAACTCTGGTTTAACCAATAACGTAATGCTGGTGACAATGCGAACAGTTATTTGTGATGGTCTAATGTCATTAAAGAGGTGTGTGGTTGTGGATAAACCAGTTACCCTGAGAACCACAAGCTGGCTAGTGAATCACTGGCTGTGGTATGCCTGGAATTAAATCATGGTAGAATGTTACCATCTAAACACATGGTTGTATCTGGACTGTTATAATAGTCGTGAGAACTGCAATCGCTCTGTCTTCTAAGAAGATGCGGTAATGAATTCGCCCTTGGTCGCTCCTATGGCGCTGGTCACAGCAGGTTCCCGCAGTGGGTGAAATGCGAACTTGAAGAATAGAAACTATTTGCCATAATTCGGATTCTCGAGCATGGCATAACCATCTGCAGTCATTTCTGTACGAGGAGGAGGTACTTCTGTCTAGAATTTGGAACTATTAAATTTTGAACGATTGATAATGATTCATGCGGCATTTGAATGTTTCCGACACTTATTAGGGCAGAAATATCATGTCGCGAAAATTAGTCAGCATCCATGACAGCATTAGCGTCTACCCCATGTCACATCTGTGACTGTCAAAATCAGCTTGCACTTAGACAGCGTGACTGAGCGGTTAGCCACTCTCTCCATAACCACCAGACACTGGATTTATTCGGCATTACCTCGTATTGAGGATGTCACCTAAACCGAGCTTTATTGTGCCTCGTTTACTGGGTAACCATCGCCTGAGCGCTGTCTGGAGACGGTCACCCCTTGTTACCCAGTATGCGACAGTGTGCCCAATGTACCCTATGTGACAGTGTGCCCAATGTGCCCTATGTGACAGTGTGCCCAATGTGCCCTATGTGACAGTGTGCCCTATGTGTCATGTTTGTGTGACCGAATTAACTATAATCATCCCCTGCTTCAGGTCGTGTGGTAAGGAACAGGAAGTGGATCTTACCAATGATCTGAGACTAATCAAGACTCATCAATCCGCTCCTTCTCCCTCCTTCGATCCTTCACAGCGCCCTTTTACCAGCATTGTCAGCTCTTCGTGAACAAAGAGTGGTGTTGTCAGCTCCCCCTGACAACACCACGAGTACTGTTGTCAACTCTCCCTGACTTACAGCAGAGTGGTGTTGTCAACTCTCCCTGACTTACAGCAGGAGTGGTGTTGTCGCTATAGAAGCGGTACAGTTACTATAACTTTCCGGCTAGCAAGAAGGACAATTGTACGTATTGTAGATACTATCAGGATCATTAAATGTAAAAAAGTTTTTTAGGCAAATTAGAATAAGCATTCTCTTCATGAGACTTAAATTTAACTTAATTTGGTAACCTTATTAGGTAACTTAATCAGAGCCTTAAGTAATGTTGAACATCCAACATTTTATTCACACTTACCAAATCTCTTTTCAAGTCTTTTTTCTATCAACGTCTATAAAAGCATAAAACTTGGGTATAACTTTCAGTTTAAGAGAGGATTCTTCAGATATGTTTTAAACCAAACAGAATAAAAGCTTTGTTATATACAAAAACTTTAGATTTTGCTGGACGAAATAAGTTGTAAGTTTAACTTTATATGATTTCCACTTGTAAATTGTAAATAACATGGTTGTTCTCGTCTTGGTGGAATATGGATTATCTGATCCTGATACCCAACATCTTCCTGATCTATTGTCACACCACTATACACTAGCTGTAAATAGCTGGTACCTGCACTTGCTCATCAAGTAGCTCATCAACTCGAAACCCCGCACAATTCGATCACAAACTCCGCGCATGGTACCAGTGACTGGAACTACCACTCACGTACCATCATCTGCGAGAGTCTCATTGACTATCTCCAGAACATCACGATACGTACCACCCTCACTCCTGAGTACCAGAGCCACTCTATCCGTAAACTGGTACTCCTGTAGCTGGAACACCATGTTGGCGAGGAACACGTTGTTACCATTGATCAGGGCGCACTGCGGGTCGCTCCTCCCTTCCTCCGTCATGCTGTACGCTCTGATCCTGCTCTCCTCAGCGTTCAGAGACAAACTCTTCCTACAGCAATGTTTAGTAAAGTCCACAATCCGCTCCTGGAATGACAGGTATTCCATCTCGAACAGGGGATTGGCAGACAGCCTCGATGAGAATGTGGTCTGGAATTTGGAGACTACCCTCTCGTAGATAGTGTAGTCGTACCTCAGGAAGTCTCTCAGCCTCTCCTTGGACTCTTGGGATATTTTGCCCAGCCCAATACTGACATAGTTTTCAGGGATGCGGGTTAGATAGAGCATATCCTCACTCAAACAGTACCGCTCCTTCATCAAAAACATTGATTGTAGTAGATGCTCGTAGATGATGAAGTCTGACACCCTACTCTCGACTAGTTCAGCAAATTCTTCAGCTGCCTGTGGGTTTGTGTGAGGGTTAAACTGGGTCCTGTACAAGTCATCATTGAGCCCCAGGGAGTACGCTAGTCCGTTGTGACATGTATGAGGTCCCACATATGTCATAGTACTCTTCATATTACCCCCTATCTGATAAGTGTCAATGTAATTGTTCACATTGACATCCAGAGACATGCTGACGCTGGGATCGTTGATTTTCCGTCTCGACTGAATGTGAGCCGTGAGACAACTCATGAAGACCTCGTATGGATCCCGGAGGAACCCGACCACAACCTGGTTGCTGTGGATGAAGTTCTCCCCGAATAGCACGCCCATTCTCTCCGGGCTGTAGTCCATCTCCTGGCAGGTCATTCTAGGCGGAATGAATGTGTCCTGCAGGAATGAACTGTCGAACAGTCCTCGCGATAGACCGTGCCATGCCGCAGGAGACTCAATGTTCATGGCAAATCTCCGGGAGTGTTTTAACCCGTGGTAGAAAAACATGTTTGAGAACACGTCAGCATCAGCGAATTTCGGTTTGATAAACAGGAAGTAGTGGGTTTCTGTGAGATTCCCAAAGTCCCGCCGTGCGGGGCAGTAGTCTGGCGGGCTGTAGGATATGGTGGAGTAGATGTGTGTGAGTACCAGGACACATAGACCCAGGATAATTAGCTTAACTGTGCGGGAGAGACGCATCATGGTAACGTGCACACCACTGCTGATACCTGATGAGTGGTACTGCACGTGCCGATAGTGCTGATATCACGTGATATGAGCAGGAGTTGACCTTGTGTGTGTGTCATGTTCGTAACATCTCTATGATAATGTGCAGCCTACTGAAATAATTACATCATCACATTTAGCAGCACCAACAGAATACTGGTGCTCGAATAGAAATCGATGCGACTTTTCAAAATAATTTGCAAAATGGAAAAACTCAAGGCGCATCTCAAACCCTGGAGGTCGGTTGGACCAGGACACAGGAAGATAACTAGACAGTGATGAAATAACCCCGCATATTGATAAGTTAGCACTCTGGTGACGTGAATAAAGCACCTCATGGAATCCAGATCCAGTCCGGTGTGTACAGCTGTTCTGTGTACAGTGTAGCGTGTACAGTGTACACGCTATCTACACTTTACAATGTATACAGTGTACAATGCACAGTGCACATTATACAGTATACATTACACTCACTTTTACTTCTAGTGTTACGTGATCACATTCTCATTATGTTTTAGTTTGAGCTGCGACAAGTTGTTGCTCATGACGAGCACTAGCAGGCGACAGGGATCTATCTCTCTGTATCTAGTATAGGTTATTATTATCTAGGTAATAACCTATTATAGGTAATAGTAATACAGCACAGCTCGCTCCTAGATTGAACCCACCACTTCACACTTGCACTCGCAGTAACGGAACACGTCAATTGTACAGCGCACACACACAATACACCCATGCCCAACAGGTGGTGGTTATTGTTTGCACAGAATTCCCCTCGTTTAAGTTTAACATTTTCCACACTGTGATCAACGCAGCTGTAGAACTGAACAAACTAGTGTTTCAGTATTCTAACGTGTATATAGGGCTATAACGATAGTTTTGATACTTTTTGCTTATGTTTTGGAACTGCACTCGACGAGACCCTGCTCAGGTATGAGGCTCGTACACTCACTCTAAGTCTAAGCCCTGTGTACTAAGTGACACAGCTAAGTACCTTGGTTATCACGATGTGTCACGTTTTCCCATAATGTGTCTCGTTTTCCCATAATGTGTCTCGTATTGTACATGTTTGTGTTCAGGTGAATCTAATTCACGATGGAGAGGACTACGGCCTGGTGTTAGAGGAACAGTACACTTCAGAATACTCTAACTGTCGCAATTCACTGTACACTGTGACTATACTACTCACTACAGTCCTAGTCATGCTGTGGGTGTACTACATGGACGTATGGTGATGATATCTATAGTTTGACCTAGTTATAGATTCTCAGTCTGGTATCTATGCGGTTTTCTGCTAGTGCTAGGGATGTTTTTCAAATAGGAGTTTAATGGGGGTTCGAATTGTATTTTGCAGTAAAAGTTAGACTATGAGTTTATGTTTCAGTGCATTTAAATGATATAAAACTACTTACAATTTCTAACATTTTGAAAACTTACATCATTCATCAAACAATGCCTATTATGGAACTCGTATCTCGAGAATGAATACATAAAATCATAAATTGTCAGTCACAAAATGGACCGGAATATTAAATAGTCATGGGATTTTCAGAAATTAAATCATAGTCACTCAATATCATTACGACTCACGACTGGAAACCGTTCACTTGGCTTGTTTAGCCTTGGCATGTTTAGCCTGTAGGACCTTATCCTCCTTGAAAAGAGTGTTAACTCCGTCAATCATACACTGTACGAGTTCCACCTCAGAGTAGCCCAGTCTGTGCTTGTTGGAGATGTCATAGGTGCACCCGGTCTGACCACCAGACTCACCACGGGTTCCACGGGGCTGGAGTTTCAGCTCCTCGCACCTCGCTCTCAACGCGTCGCTCCCCTCCGCAGTCCACCCTGGTAGGTCAATGTGAACAGAGGCACGCATGCCGGTGCCCAGGTTAGTCGGGCAGGAATGGATGTACCCGTATTTGGGATCGAACAGAAAGTCCTTGCCCGACTCTTTCTTTACACTATCCTGCACTGCTTTGATAGCACGGGAAAGTCGCTCAAACACAGCCTTCACATCGCCTCCCTTCTGCATGGATATAATCCTGGTCTGGTCCTCCTCATTGACCCACACAAGGAATGTTTTGTCCTTGTTGTGGAAAATACCCCTACCCTCGGGCCAGTCCCTCTCCATGCCGGCGACAATGAGGTTAGGGTCACCGGACACAAACAGGAAGTGATCATCCACTAACTGTTGTCTCACACTCTCCTTCATGCCAAGTAGAGGGTAGTAGTTACCCGCCAAATCCCCTGTGAATGTGGAGAACGCTTTCTTTAGCAATCTCTCTAACTCCAGCCTCTGATCCCTGGTGATTCCTGGAGACAGTCCAAAACCTTCGAATGATCGGCCTACCCTGATTCGAACGGAGTGCACAGGCGCATCAGGGTGGACATTCCCCTTGATTTTCATAGGGTCCATATCAGATGTGTGGGTGGCATTGGAATCAATTCCGTGGTAGTCCTGAATAACCTGGTCGAACAGAGGTGCGAAATCCTTGTAGGAGTCGTGGTCCCCAGCGTAGATTCCGCATTGCTGGTTATCAAACTGAATAGCAGTTGCGATGGCTCGCTCCAGGGTAAAGCCCGATGTTTTGGTCTTGATTCCAGAAAGTTGGTCCCATTTCTCTTGAGTAAGATGTTTCTTTACCAATGACTGCTCAGAACGGATTTGGGGGAATGGTTTCTGAAAATACGGATCGTCAGATCTATAAGTATCGTGAAATAAACGCGCGTTGAGCGCGATGGTCTCGGAAATTTCTTCGATATGAGAAGACCCTTTTGCTTCTGAGCGCGCATTTTGCCACTCAGTGTGCTCAACTATCTCAGTCATTCGAAGCCATGCAAATGGATCATTATCAGAAATCACTCGGGAATATTTAACGGAGATGAACGACTCGAGATCTGTCTCACCTGTTCAGCGGTACCGGCGAAGAGGTGGCTGTTTTTCATCTTATAGACGCCAAGACTGGCAGCGCCAACCGCTGCACAACTTCCCAGGAGCTTTTGCCAACTCATTTTGCTTCTAAAAGATGGAGTGATTGAAAATAATAGCAATGAAAAAAGAGAGAATTGATCAATTAGAACCGATCAGAAAATGCTCCTTCATAAAGCTCGTGAATAATGAAATCCAACTTGCTCCATAAGTCCTTTGTCCACTTGCGATTATACATCCAGAAACATTTTAGAAGGTTTAAATGAAGCAATTATATACGGGCTTGGGCAAAAGTGAGTAATGGCTGGTTTGAATGCGGCAGGAATCGCATAAAAGCAAGATGAATATCTGTGTTCACGATTCTCCAAACGCCAAGCGTTTAAAAGAATGTTACTCAGTAGATATTATAGGTATGTAGGTGTGAGGAAATCGATACAAAGAAACACTCCACAGATACTAACAATAGACCGTTTAATCGAAGCAGGAATGAAGCTATGAAACATAAAACATCTGAATGCCCCATTAAGTTACAAACGACACACAAAAATTCGAATAAATGTGATAAAACAGCGAACCCCATACACATAAAACCTAAATGTTAAAACAAAGAATACATTCTGAAGGTACCTACATAATTACATCAAATGTGTATTTAGCCACATGGAGTTAGAATAAAACATGAAACTATTAAAAAATCTGTAGATTCTAAGAAAAATGAGAGGGGTTTTCCCTCCCTAACTTTAGAGCAGGTTCGGGTTCCACGTGTAGTGATGTTCATCATCCAACTCATCTAACTTGCCCATATCCTCCCCTGACAGCACAATCCCATCTGTCCAACTGATAGTATTCTCCACATTCCTCTCTGCACTCGATGATCTCGGTATCGTCACCGCCTCCTTCTGCATGCTCCATTTCAGCAGGACCTGACCCGGGCTGATCTCGTATTTCCCTGCCAGTTCCATCACTATCTCCTTGCCGAGGAGGTCTCGTCTGCCGAGTGGAGTGTATCCCATGAACTGGATACCGTGCTTGACACAGTAATCCATGACACTCCGCTGATGACACCGTGGGTGGAACTCAGACTGCAGCACACTGGGTGGCCCGGTGGTTGAGTACTCCAGTAGCTCGTCTAGGTGCTCCACTGTGTAGTTAGACACGCCAATGCCGCGCACTTTGCCCGCCTTCATCAGCTCCTCCAGCGCCCGCCATGTGCCTGCCCGCAGAGTCCTGATGTCCGTGTCCTGTGACTTGTCCATACCCGGCCACTGGTACGTAGCAGATGCGGTTGCCATGGGCCAGTGCACTAGCATCATATCCAGATATCCAAAATGAGCAACACTCTCCAGTGAAGATGCCATGCATTTCTCGTAACCATGGTTCTTTGGATGGACCTTGCTGACAATGATAACATCGTTCCTGGTTAGATTGTGATTTGGGAGTTCCTCTGACAACACCTCCGCAATCTGTGCCTCGTTCATGTACCACTGAGCGGTGTCAAACATCCTGACACCAAGTGGTAACACCGCTCTGATTACACCTCGCAACACGTTGACATCTTCTAACTGGAAGGTACCGATACCGAATTGTGGCAGCCGCATGGTTCTCCTAGGCTGTCAAATCAGCGGTGTCAGCGCCATCAACAAATATGCTGGTGTCAACAGTGCGACCGCAGTGATTCTGGATTTGCGTGATTATGAAAACAAACATTGCAATCTCTCTAACATGCAACACACACACACACAGTCTGAAGCTCTATTTGAAGTACAGTGGTCGCGCGTTGACCTGAATAAAAGCATACTATTTAGCAAGCACACAATTATACTGGTCCATTTCCTCAACAAAACACACGTACTACACGCAACACAGCTATTATAGCTTTAACACCCACTGGCTTTAACACTTACTAAAAGCTACCAAGGCCCTCTTCTAAGACAACCACTAACAAGTTTATGTATTCACAGTTCGCACTACAAATGCATTGTAAACGGCGACAACATGGCCAACAATGAAAATTTGTTGAGAATAATCAAATGTATTGAAAAATGAAAAACTCAAATACAAAAAGAGCTAAATTCCTAAATTTAGGAAACGAAACCTTACAGAATCGCGGTAAATAAACTTATTCTACGCACTGCGCAATGCACACTGTGCAGAAAGCATAAATCCAGAGTCACGTACTCATCACGACTCTCGTACACACACAAACATGCAATTTGATATCGTTACATCGTGATTAAGTGTATAGGGTGATTATTAGGGGATAAGTTCACTGAACAAGTAATGTAAATGAGAGCTATAACATTCTTGAGTAGAAACATAACATAAGTAATAAGTATAACATAAGGAGGCTATATCGGATGTGTCAACAAGCTCAATTCGATGCAGGCATGTGTGCGACTGTGTATGTGACTGCGTGTTTGTGTTTGCGTCACTGGTAGAATCTGTCTCTACCGGTTATGTTATGTGAGGTTACACTTAGGAAATGATAAAATATTCCTTAATTTCATTACACATAAATTTAGCAATAATCAAATTTTACAGCCCTGTATAACTCCTGTGAAAGAGCATATTCTAGAAAAGAATGGATGGAGCACACTTGTTTCGTGGATGTAAGTCCCAAAAACACTTACTGGGATTGCCGTTACATTTCATCGATACTAGCATCGTTTTGCTGCCATTATCTACACCCGTCCATCTCGTCATTGTCAGCGGCAAAACTTTATAGAAACAACTGTGAGAGTAGGGACGACTAATGCTATAATCAACAATTGAGTGCCCACGAGTGATCAGTGATGAATACAAGGGTCTGTGGAAATAATTAATGAACACCTTTCCCCACAAAACTACGAAGCCACAATCCAATTGCACGTCCGTTGCAAATTTGATAAGTTAATGCTTTATCCAACGCGAAAATACCCCATAGCGCATATTGCAAAAGGTTGCGCAATGCGCGGCTGTAACCGTTTGATTTCTCCATCATGCCGCGCGCGTTATACTACAATCTTTGGTTGTCAGATTTTATCTGACCTCAGTTTCTCGCGCGCGGCACGCGCGCCTTCATCGAAGGCCGAAACTGTTTCGGCCTTTGATGAAGGCGCACGAGAAACTGAGGTCACATAAAATCTGACAAAATTTTTGGCACATTCCTGACAAATGCAAACTTTCACTTAATTTATTCAATTCAAAAGTATTTCAATTCTTTGTGCACAACTAGAACTTTGAATTGAAAATTAGAAAGGAAAGCGACCGGACCAAAAGATGCCAAACACTTTCGCAGGCGACTTGGCAATCTTTTGATCGTCGTTTGCTTTGTCAGGTTTTATCCGACAGGCTCAGTTTCTCGCGCGCGGCGCGCGCGCGCGAAAAACAGGTCAGGTAACATTTGACAAATCATCGCGCTGCGCGCATTCTGTTCATTCATTATGTCATATACTTAAATTGATCCTTAATCATTATTTCATATTTGATCTTACAAATACAATAATACATGTCAATATGATCTTATTCCCATTATTATTAAATTGAAACACTCCTCCATTAGTGAGGATCTTGGGTGGAATTCAAATGTTAAGTCCTGTANCTATGCGACTCTTGAATATAACCCCACTCACACAACATCCAAAGTCTTATCTATAGAGTTGTATGGGTATACTGCAAACATAGCAAAATACTGGATATTGATTTCCTAATCCGAGGATTGGCATAAGAGGGAAGAATCTAAACTGTGAATCATCAGCGGTTACCCTACAGATGTAAGGCCCTCTTCTGTCAACTGCAATTTGGATCTCAGTGTCAGTTGTAGGATTCCACCCTACCCTTGCTGGGGGGATTTTATCCCTGTCGGGGTAGATTGAAAATCGCGTGCGCGTCGACGGTAGGGTAAAATCCTACAACAGTGTCAGCAGGTGGCAAGAGTGAACGGAGTGGTTTCCGCCCACTGTACCCCTCACAGCTTGCAACTGCAAGGCTGGGCCACCCAGAACTCTGGAAGTCTGAGCTTCACAGTTTAGAGAGAGGGGGGTTGGAGATAAGAATCAATGGAGGGGAAGAACTGAACTGAATATATGAATCAAAGTAAAACGAATAGGTTAATAGGTCCTGAGATAAAGGATTAATTCCTGCTTTTATTCCTATGACTTACAAGTGCTAAAAGTCAATTAGTCAACAAGTGTTGTGTACTTTGTTTTCATGGCATAGCAGTATTGCCAGGATTGGAGACCAGGATATGGTTGTGCAATCATCAATAAGATTGCTGGACATGGACCATCCTTGAAAGCTGGTAGATACTTGCGCATAGTCACTCTACACTACTCTCTCTGACACTTGCTCTCATCATTTCTTTCTGCAATGTTCTTTTGGGATCTGCTCTCCTGGGGATCTGCTATGTTGGGATCTTTATTCTTCTGAGTTCTGAGGATCTGTTATTCCTTCTTGTTTCCATGAATAGTGAACAATGTGACACTGAGTCAATGCAACCCTGACGAATATGGAATAAGGCTCCAACTCCACAGCATAATTTAGTATAATTAGAGCAAATATATATGACATCCAAAGGAAGGAGAGGAATCAGGGATCTAGAAGAAGAAGGAATCATGAAATCAATTATATACTTGATGTATACTTCAGCACAACCCAAGTGATGTCTTTAATAACAGAAGAAAATATATATTTGATAGTTGTGCTGTGATTATAATTCAATTCAATTCAATGATATTAGGATGGTGTTAGTCAAATAATGCTGTGAAGATGCCGAGCATTGACTCAGCATTGCTCAATCTCCTGGGATCTTCATCACCTCTTGGCAGTTTCACTCCATCCAGCTTACTTGCTGAACGGTAATTTTAAATTCAAATCAACTAATTTCTCACTGATTTCCACATCTTTAATGTCAATGGAAACATTATCTTATTCGTTTGTAGGATTGAGTTTGTTGCACCATTGAAGAGAGACTCATATATGGAAGACTTAAGATTGAAGTACAGTCCAATTAACAATTTTGAAAAGTCAGCACCTTCCCAAGTCAGGTATAACAACAACAAGTTTCTTGTGTAACTAATTACTATGTTATTGTATCCAAACATTTCATATGAAAATGATACAGGTCTGCATCCAAAGAATTATACAACAAAGACTCTCTTCAACTGAAATGGAGACAAAAGCAGGGCATTGGTTGTGGATTAGTTAACGCTGCCAATACATGTTACCTTAACTCCACCCTACAATGTCTCCTCTATACACCACCCCTTATCAACTATCTTATCACAGATCACAAGAAACACTGTGAGTTGTTTCCCTTGGTGGTATATGCATCGTTTTAGGATTGGTTTCAGTTGTGACAATGATCATTGATCATCAGTTATGTTATAATTGCTGAATCTCCCTGTTAGGTCGCACAGGCGGTTTTTGCATTAACTGCGGCTTACTTCAACTGTATCACACTGTGAATAACTCCAGTGGTGGTGCATGTAGACCATCTTCATTCATTCACCACCTCAAATGTGAGTATCATTGCGTTTCCCGCATGTCCGAGCCTTTTGAGTTTCAGTTTGATAAAAATTCCAATTATAGGAAAACATTTCATTCGTTCATCGTTGCCATTGCTCTTTCCAATTCTTTTGCTACATTTCAGTGATCGCCAAACACTTTTGCTTTGGTAGGCAAGAGGACGCTCACGAATTTCTCATACATTTGAGAGATAAAATGATACAACAATTCCTCAGTTCTCATCCAAAGTAAGTGATTGCATTGGATTCTTATCGACTGTCGATTGACACCAATTTGCCAGCTTGTGTTGCACCGACAATGAAATGTCGGAATGCAAATTGCAATAACTAAAAATAAATCAGGTAGTATCTCGTAGGTAGTTCTCCAACCTCCATTGTTTTAGCTATTTCATCGTAATTTGGCAGTGAAATAGCGACTTAAGGAGATATTTTTAACGTTTTTACTATAAATAGCAAGCTGTCAGAGCGATGTTTTTCTCTCAAAGTTATTTGCGCGCCAAATACCATTTCTCACGCTACCATGTCAATCGTTATTCGTTGACCTTAATTAATGTGCGCAGTACAGTATTGTAAATAAACTTACTACTGTATAGTCACCATTAATGTATATCAGGGCAGATAAAAAGTGCACTAGCACACCTACACACGCAGTATTTGGTGGCAAACTGGTGTCAACAGTCACGTGCTCACAATGTCAACATCAAAGTGACACCAAGGAGTGCTTCCTGGAGTTAGGACTCGATGTTAGGGTATGTCATCATCGCACAGCCCAACTTACATATTGTTGTTGATTTGATTGGCAGGTGCTTCATCAATCATCACACATCTTTCCTCTCTCAAGAAAGGAAAACAGTGTTTGTGTTTCAGAATAGTGACTCGATACAACAGTCGTTCAACAGACTGTGCAAACGAGAGACACTCAGTGGATCAAACGCCTATAAGTGCGAAAAGTAGGTCGATATAAACAGAAACTACGAGAATTAATGATAGAAATTTGGCAGTTTGTCAAGAAACATCCCTTGGGATTAACAATTTTCCTAAAATGTTATCCCTTCAGTGATATCACTTGTGCAGTTTCATTGTTCATTTTAATGAACCTACAACATGTTAACATTCTCTTATCAGGTGCAAGAAGTCGGTCATAGCAACGAAGCAGTTTAAGATAGCTGAAACACCGAATGTTCTAGTGTTACATTTGAAGCGATTCCAATTCGGCGGTTTCATTGGCAAGTTAAAGAATCAGATATCTTTTCCGGAGCACTTCGATATCGCCAACTGGAGCAAGCAGAAGGTTTGTAACAGCATGTCACTGACTATTATATCTCTTGAGTACAATTTGTTTTCTTCAGCTAAAATGAACATGTCTGTTCAGGACACGAATACGAAGTATTCGCTGTACGCAGTTCTGGTTCATGCAGGATCGTCAGCACAGTGCGGCCACTATTACTGCTTCGTCAAGTCACCGAATGGTAGGTTACGTTATGACGAATTCTTAACGTTGTGGACCACTGATTTGATTGAACCACATAATTTTATGATTAAAAACTTTTAGAAGTAAATGTGAAACTTTTAGAAGAAAAGTTTGAACAGCAGAACTCTTAGCTTAATGCGTATTTACACCTATAAACACTCACCACATTGGAATGCCAGAGTATTTCCACCTATCACCATATGACAGGTACATGGCATTGTATGAACGACACAAGTGTAAACACAGTCAGTTTGCAGCGGGTGCTGCAGTCGGAAGCGTATCTTCTATTCTACATAAAACACGAGGTGAGCCCGTCACATAAAGGTCACATTTCTGTACTGAAACGTAACGCGCGGCGTGATTTTTAATGATCAACTTTGAAGACAAGAAGCACTGAGTACTTTTAATATTTGCGGCGCGCGCGCGCTTTTTTCCGAAACTGGAACATTCATTTTGCTTCCAATTTCAACAGCAATATTCCAAATGAGGTCCTGGAGTAGCATGTGTTATGTCCCTCTTCAACCGCGAAGGTCTTACGACACAATAATTGAGCATCGAGGGGTATAGGTATTTTTGTGCAGGGTTTTGATAGACCCTGGATCGACAAATGGACGCGCGCCGCAGACAACGCATTCCAGTTTTAGCGGGACCGAGTTTATTTTATTTTCAATTTTCAGACATCACCGTCTAACGGAGAAGCCCCTGTTTCTAACGGTGAGGTCCAGAAGAACAGTACCACACCTACAGCGAATGGTTGGTTTTAGAAGTAGAAGTACTTTCACAGTATCCTGTAATCAGGATTGAGCATTTTGAACCCAGTTCTGATTAATAATCGATAATATAATTCACTAATGTTTCACTGTCTCAGGTCATAGCAAGCCGAAAGCAAGGCTTATGGAGTCGAACCCCTTCTTTTCGGAGAAAGCCCCTCTCACATCACAAAGACCAATCAAATTCAACATGAAGGTCAACTCGAAGTTCCTGAAGAATCCCTATTTATCATCCAAATCAGAGCCAGAGAAGAAGAATTTCGTTGGTCCGCTGCTCCCTAACGGGGCAACCAAATCGAACGGTTATTCCAGTCAACATTTGAGTTGCCAGGAAAATGGTAGGGCTCACCCGAACTCTGGCAATGCCGATGAAAAACCCTGTCAGAAAACCTCCGCCGAGACTAACGGAGTAAAGGTTTCGAGTGAACAGAATGGGGGCTCGAAGTCGGAAAGCCCATCGTCACCAGTTGTTAAGTGTACAGAGTCAATGTCATCCCTGGACATTCTCAAGAACTCGTATAACGACGAGTCTGACGAAAAGGAAGGGAAGGAAACGTATAATCCCAACTCGAAACCGGCTCTATTAGTGAAGAAGAAAGTGAGTGGGGAGCAAAATGGTGCTGTTAAGAAGGAGGCGGCAGGCAATGTTTTCGAACGGTTGGGAGCCAAACAGGGCGTGAAGAGCTGGTCTGGAGAAAAATCGGAGAACTTCAAGAGTGACACCGACAGTTGGAAATCGGTGTCGAATCCTAATAAGCGTGTGCGAGACGAGTATGATGACGAGTTAGACCAGGGCAAGATGAAGAAAGTCAAACATCACAAGAACAAGCACAATGGCCGGGAGAAACATGATTTTCAGAAGGCTCACGAGTATCAGAAAAATCAGAACCGATGGGAAGAGCGAACGTCGTGGGGTAGTAAGCAGAACGGTGGAAAGTATCCGAAATATTTCTGGAAAAATAAGAAACAGAAATCCTGAGAGAATTTGACAGACTACTGTTGCAAGTGTTGCCATAGTTTGTGTTTATAGTTGAAGTGAGAGACTCCATCGTTGCAGCGCGTGTTCTGTGATGTACCAATCCTATAAATCAGGCTGTACGAACAATGCTGTCCAACAGATAATTATATCACATCGTTAATTTTAACCTAATATCATGCTATGCAGTGTTAATCAATTTAAATTAAATTTAACTGGAAGTATGTGCTGTGATTTTTCTTCAGTTTTTGGTTTATGCTGAGCAGTGGACACGGTATATGTGATTCACACAACACTCGCTACATGCTATCTGCAGTGACTGAGGAATAATTTGAAGAGATGCCATTCGCGAGGCCAGGGCTGTTTTAAGAATGCTCGTTCAAAATAGCTGTTCTCTATCAGATAGTTGAGATATGAGAGTGTGTTTTTAATTGGAAGACTGGAGTTTATGGGAATCTAGAGTATTTATAATTTATCAAAACTGCCGTATGATGTTTCAAATCAGTCAGTATTGTGTTTTTCTTAGTGAAAGAGTTATGGTCTAGCAGCATAATCATGTTGCTTCTGTTCCAGATTCCTGAGTATAGTCCAACTCCGAAAACATATAAACTGAGCTTAGTTAAAGTTGAACTGATGCACTTGCAGTAATTACAAATTATTCACATCGGTTACATAAAATTGGGATAAACTTAAGAGTTGATTCAAAAACAGTGCCAAAAACTTTAACGAATAAAACGAATACTAAACCCCCACAAAATATCTGAAGTTTCATCTACTTTAAAAAGAGCCGCGTATGACAGTCTCAATTCTCATCCCCAATAATCAAAAGACGCTGTCCTCAATATGCGTCTCTTAGAATACGGATCGAAGTTTAATCAAATATCATCAATATTTCTGACAATGGACATAATCTCTCGATCTTGTGCATGATCATAAATCATCTTTTCATCATTTTCATCTTTCTCCTTCTCTCCCTCTCCTCTTCTGCTTGTATTTTCTTCAGTTCTTCTGCGTCCTCTTGCCTGGCCAACCGAGCACTGAAGTTAAGGGAAAGATGAGAGATTGAAACTGGATGTTGCAGCTCGCACAATGTTTTCAGATAACATCAGTGCAAGTTCAATTTCCCAAGTGCTGCGCGGAAGTGAAACGAGAACCATCATTGAGTAGCTCAATGAGTTGTCACTTGTCATAACCATCATTGAGTTGTCATTGCGACAAGTTTCTCCTACCTTCGAGCTTCCTCCTTCTGAATGGACCTGTAGTCTGCCTCCATGTCTCTACAGTCGTCCTCCTCGTCTCGATATCTCCTCTTGTCATAGCCAAACATGTTCCTGGGCGAGAGGATGGGTTACAGGAGATGTTGCACAATCTCCGCAGGAAATTGTTAGGTAAAGGTCTCTTGTGGATTCAATAATCAATAGTATTGTGTCTCTTAACATACCTGATTGCTTTAGAATAGTCGATTTGGCTGTCGTCGTTCACCACAAAGTCGTCCATATCATCATCCATGTAGGGATTTACATGGGGACGCTGCGGAAGAGGTAGAGATTAGATACGCGTGTTCACTGTTCATTCACTGATAGTGATTGCAATTCAGCCACTTGTCACCATTAATCCTTGTGATTTTGCATGATCGGGTACCTTCTGCTTCTTCTCAGGCCTCCGTCCATCATCCCTGTGCTTCATCATGCCCCCACTCCTCCCACCCTGTTCCCTGCCTCGGTCCTGCTCTCTCCTCTCCCTCACCTCTCGTCCAGTCAGTGTTACTGTCCTCACAGTGCTCCCCCTGTCCTCTGATCGGCCCTTGCTCGGCCTCCTCTCCTCTCTTCTCTCCTCTTTCCTCCTATCGAGCTGGGAGGACGGTCTGTCGTGTCTCGGTGCTGGTTTTGGCTTGGCTGGAGGGGGTGGAGGCGGAGGGGCGTGTCTTGGGTGTGATTGGTGTGGTTTAGGTGGGGGTGGCCGGACATTCGGAACTGACGGTCTGTAGTTCTGAAAATAGAATATTGTTATCGAGGTCATGATCACCAGAAGTTTTCATATGGTAGTTAATACACGTACGACATATGCCATGTGCTCTCTCTTTTTCTCTATTTCCTGCTTTCTCTTCTCTCTGACGATATCCTCGGGTTTTCTGATCGAAGAACCAAAAGTACTTTTCTTTGCGTTTTCGTTTGCCATCTTCATCAACGCTTCAAATGATCCTGGACAGATTGATTTGAAAATTTGATCTCATTGACAGTGACTCCAATAAGGATTCTGGATTTCTCAGATGATGGCTAAAACCTACCACTTCCACTTTTCTCCGGTCTTGATGGAGCACTTATTTTCTTCCTCTTGCTTGGATGAGAGCCCGAGGACTCCGTATTGCTAAGTTTGGCGTCTGCGAACGACCCAGACTTTCTGTCTGATTGTCTGTCTGGTATGCTGTCTTTCTTTACTGGTTGTTGTTCAGAGGACGGAGCATTTACCTTAGGTATTCTATTCTTATGTTTCTCTTCCGCCGCCTTCCTATCTGAGAGGCGGATTTGGAGTTAAAAATGAACAACAAACCATGAGAAATGTAATAAAATCAACTGAAATATTTTTGATCCATGGTTTAGCTATGAAGCTATACCTCTTTCCTGTATCTTTAGTTCTATTTCTTTTTTCTTCTTATCAAATTCCACCTGCAGCTCCCGTTTCCGACTCACATCTTCTCTTTTCCGAATTTCGATAGCTTCTTCTTTCTGATAATTGGGAGTAATGCTATCACCTTCATATTAAATGGGGTAATATTTATAGTTTACATTGATGAAAGTATTAAACCTGCTTGCGCAGCAAAAGTTCCTTTCTGTTCTGTTCATCCTTCTTGTTAGCAAGGGCAAGCAAAGCCTCAAAGGACTGCGGCTGTGAGGGTTGGAGGTCAGGGGAAACAGGGACATGAGACACTGCTTCGTATTCAGAGTCAGAGGATGATGAGTAATCCTTGTTCTTCTTCCTAGCCAGTTCCTGAGATATCACGAGTTGGGACCGGGAAAAACACGCCGTAAGTTCACTTCTACAGAGGAATTCCCAAAAATACCTTCAGCTTCTTTTTTCTATCCTTCGTCTTATCCACAGGCGATTTCTCCTTTTCTTCTTCATTCTCTTCGGCCAAGATTCTCTCCGTTTTCTCCATATCGGACTCATCGGTTTCGTCACCGAATAACTCGTTCAGTGATTTACTATCCTTGGATGGATTCGTCTTTTTATCCTCACCCTGAAAACACATTCTGAATGAAAGGCAATTTGTGTACGTGCGTCAATATTTACTACGCGCGCGCGGACTTTATTGCTTCAGACGCGCACACAATCTCGAAATCAAATAGTCGCGCTTTCCAAAAACGAATTGTTCTGGAATGTGACATTGTGCCAAAAAAAGCGTAATGAGGATGTGACGGTTGAACGACGGAAGCCTAACTTCCATGCCACGATTGTCCTATGGCTGACGAAAACGCAACCATGGAATGAAAGATAGATAACCGTAGCACTGAGCTGATAAATGGAAGTAAATCATCAAACATGTAGACATGGAAACATGGACATTTACCATTTCGCGGGTGTCTTGAACCCCCTCATCGCTAGATTCGCTCAGTTGTCGCTTCTGTGCTCCCCTATTTTCCTCAACATCAACCTCACTCCCACTCTCACTCTCCTCATATCGATCACAATTCAGCTCCGTTTCATTTGGTGTCATCTCTTTTGGTGTCAATTCCCCAGAATCGCGCGGCGTTGTGACACCACCAGCTCTTGGTGTCATCTCACAGATCATCTCTGTTTCATGTGGTGTCATCTCGCCAACTAGCTGAGTCCCAGATGTGCTAGGTCTCGCAGGAGTGTAATAAGGTTCTGTTACCTCACTAGTTATATGTTCAGGGACGTATTGGATTGGGCCCGGGCTGTACTCAGCTTGACTTTGGGCTGGACCGGGCGAGTAAGCTAACTTGTCTGTGGCACTGGTGGATGTGTTAACTCCTGTGTAGGATGATATGGGTTGTGGGCTGTAGCGTAGCTGGTTCAAGTCTTCCTGACGTATTGGGGAGTAGCAGAAGTTGTCAAATGAGGGCGTTGCCATGGACACAGTTTCTGACACCAGTGTTTCCTGGTTTTGTGGACTCTTCAATATTTCAGGAGGAGTTTTTACCAAGACACAAGCTGAGTTTGATGGACTGGTAATGGTTTCAGAGTGCAGTGCAGCGTGGCTGTACACTGATTCCGACTGTAGAGGTGTCGAAGGGCTGGCAGAAGACGAAAACACGGTTTCCGATCGCAGCGTACATGGACTAAGGAAGCCTTCCGAGGGTGCTCCTTCGTAATTCAAGCCACTTTCAGAAGCGGCAACACTTTCTGGCGATTTGACAATCTCAGTTGTTAATGTTGGGTTATACTCGGGCTCATGATACGGTTCAGAAGTAGCTTCAGTTGTGCTCTCCAGACTTTCAATGGGATCAGTCTTGGAAAGAGCTGAATTTCCGACCTGTTCTTCATCATCTCTAATTTCTTGTTCTTTATCTCTAATGTCATGTTCTTTATCTCTATTGTCATGTTCATCATCTCCATGATTGTGTTCGTCATCTTCCTTTCCTTCTTCCTCTTCCTCTTGATACTCTTCATTAATCTTCTCCTCATCATATTGTGTTGTATCCTCTTGCTGTCGTTCGTCCCGAATACTGCTGTCCAATGCAATCGTATCGTCCAATGCTGTCGTATCGTCCTGAACAGCAACATCTTTTCGCGGTGAAAACTCGAGAGAGTTGCTCTTGCCGAGGTGGAGCATGTTCTCGTATCCCAGAGCAAAACAATCCTGAGTTTCTGAGGTCAGAGTCTCTCTGGCGGGTGTGTAGTGAATGTCCTCGTGATAGGTGGTGGGGCCGGGCGTGTAAGAGCCCGCCACACTGGCGGCTGATGGAGTGTACTCCAGGCTACTCCTCACTCCGGAAAAATTCTCTGGGCTATACCGGGTCGGTATGGAGGATGGGATGTAAGAGACTCGCGGCGTTGTACCGGCCTGTAGGTTGCGGGGCGTGTAGAATGGTGAATCTGACGGACGAGGTTCTTTCAATGGGGCTGGCGCGATCTTAGCGGAACTGAGAGTCTGAGAGATGAGGGTTTCTGAATTGAAGGGAGCGCCTACTGAAGTGAGGGTAGGAGAATTGAGGAATACAGTCTGAGAATTGAGTGACTCCTTCACTGCCGGTTCAAGGGGACTGTAGAGGCACGACTCTGAAGATACTCGTTTCCGCCTCACTGATCGCGGACTCTTGAACAGAGACTCGGAGATATCAATGACAGGAGTCGGGTGTTCCGATAGTAACGACTGACTAGACGATACAGTCGATGAGATGGACACAGACGGGGAAATGGGTGGCGGGGGTATAACGGATGAGGTAACCCCTGCTGTAGAACACCCCTCCTCGTGACTATCATATTCTGCTTCAGATATTTCCTGGCGAGAGCAGTATGTCAGTGTGAGTCATATCATCTGCAACTTAATCGTTCTTTTTTGAAAAAGACGGACATTTTTCTCCGATTCAAAGCTCGAAAATTCATTTCTGACATTTGCTCTCTCCAGGAATATCGCTAGCTCTCCGGCAGAATAGAAATGCAGGTGCAAAATCACACTCACACATATCACACACAGCAGTTGGCATGCTTTTTCACAAGACACGTGACAATTTTATCACGTGATAACATTGTCATAGCAACGGAAATAAGCAACGTGAACACACACACACTTACGTCCACTTCACAATCAGGGTATTGGGTGTAGTGTTGTACTACTTGTTTCAGGGCAGCCATGTCAATGTTACCCAGTATGTCCGCCACCTGGTGTTGAGTAGAGGTTGTATTGAACTACAAACAAAGGGACAAACAAACATAATGCAAACAGGAGTTGATGAAAGTAGCGCACAAACAAACAGACAAACACAAACAGCAATGTAGAGAGTGGCAGGGACGCAAGTGTACCTGAATGTGCTTTGTATTCAGTGTAATTAGTTTCTCATTGCCATGAGACATGCGAAACTTCCCTTATCAAGACGCTGTGTGTATTACACACAACAATATTTAAGAGACACACACATACATGTCACCACGATTTAACTCGAATTCGAATCGTGCATCCTCGATCAACTAACAAAAAAGAACAATGAACATGAAACATTAATTTACCTCAGAATTGCGACTGTCGGCTTCCTTTCCGATAGCATTCTCCCTAGCCAAAGTGCTTTTCCCCATATTACCTCCTACCTTTTCTGGACTTGCTGCGACATTATGATGTCAACAATATCACAACCACTCATGGCACAATGATATTTTGGGACGAATAAATTCAAAGGACGAATAAATTCAAAGGACGAATGAATTCAAAGGACGAATAAATTCAAAGGACGAATAGATTCAAAGGAAGAATAAATTCAAAGACCACAGCCCCCCATCCATTATCCAATGACACGTACCTGTGATGTCCTCCGAGCTGATTTCAGACCCACTCCCACCCTCGTCGTCACTAGAATCTCGCTTCACCGCGGACCCGGCAGATGTGTGTGAGGACAGTCGCTGTCTTCGCGGGGGAGGATGACGGGATTTCACCGCTATGTCGTCCGCAGAGTCACTACTCTCCGCTCTGTTAAAGTCAGTGAGTTACAACGCGGGGGCAAATACTCAAATAGTAAGTACACGCACAGACACAGGGGTAAAAGTGCAGTTACATGAGGCTATTGTTATGCTCACATGAACTTTGCATATAGTCGGACATATTATGTGCTTCATTCGGACATATATTCAAATTGGGGAAAAAGGCGACAATTTAATGCGTCATCAATTGAAAGTAATTTGAACAAAGACTCGGCTATAAGGTACAAGGACAGCATTGCACGGTGTGCCATGTGTGTTGAAACGGACCATGACTATTGCCTGACATAATTCGCTACACAATTCACAGATAAACCATACAGTCATTATAGTGACATATAACATAACAATCGAGAATTCGCGACAGCTACAATCTACAATCTACAATCTACACAGATAACATGCGAATCAACTAATCAGCGGCGGCTGTATCAATTAGTTCAATAATCAATTCCCATCCAACAAAAGTCTGAAAGATGCTCTGTTTTTAGAGAGAAAATACCCATGCAATGCTGTGTACTGTGTAGAGCTCTGATCATTTCATAGTCAAATTATCGGCCCTCGTTAGAGATTGTGACGTCACACAGTCAACATTATATTGTGTGCGTGTCGATTAAACAAACTACGTCGTATACATTGTACAGTGCGTTCAGTCTGCAATAGAACGTTCAGTGAGGTTTTATAAAAGTGTGTACAGACCAAGTTAAAGATCGAATACAGCGCGCTAAAACACTGAGCACCTTTCGCTCAATTTTCATAACGTACACTCCTCATAATCGCGGAATAATACGAAGAATAATTACGAAAGGAGGGCCGATAAAGTAACATCAGATATTGGGAGTGTATAATTATTATCTGGACACGACAGAAGGGACGCCACTAGGACGTGTCACGTGACCTGGACGATTCGATCTCAGAGGCTCGTCTCAATCTCAAGTCCTTTTTAGCTTTCGCTCTTTTTGCTTCTCTAGCGCTTAGAATATAGCAGCGTATTACACAGGGAATGAGAACAGGAAAGCACGGGTTGCAACGAATTCACGCGTCAATCAGACATGTGTACTTCTAACAGTTTGAAAGTTCCAGAGAACTCCAAACAGCGTTCAGAACTTTGTGAGACATGATCACAGGCTTGTAAGCGACAGGGTTGAGAGAACTTACCGTTTCTGTTTGAGTTGAGTTGCTTCCTCCAGATCGAGAAGATCAGAGCTAGTTTTCCGGGTCTGTGATGAGGAGGGTTGCTTATCATCTGCAGGAATGGCAACGTATTATACAAGGAAAAAGAGCAAGGATCAGATGGAGAAGCAAGTACAATTAAATTTCTTCCTACGCTTCCTTTCTAGTTTCTCATTTCGATCGTTAAATAATTTCAAATGCCTGTGAACCTATTCGATCGTGAACATCACTGGAGAAGCTAACATGTGACAATAGTGCTCACAGCTCAACTCACCTTCTAACTTGTTGGTGAGCGACATAGCAACTTTCCTCGCATCTTCCCGGATTCGCGCTAACATTTTCTCCTTGTCTATCTCCCTGTTCTTCAGTTTCATCTCCTTCTTCCGCCGTTTCCGGTCCCTTATCTCCCTTCTCTCGTCTAACTCTCGCTGTCTCCGCTTGAATATGTCATTATCGTTGGTTTCATCTCTGTCAACTGTTTTGCTGTTTTTTCGTTTCCTGTTCGCATCAACTCCACCTCCGCCACTTTTCCTCTCCCTTTCCTCTATTTTCCGTTCCCGTTCCTCGAGTTTCTTCCGTTCTACTTCCTCCTTCTCGGCGTCCCGTTTAGCTTGGTGCTCTGCTTCCATCTTCGCTTTGCGTTCTTGAGCTTCCTGAAACGAGTCGAAAGTGGTGATGGGTATTAATGGTATTGATTTTTAATCTATCGGATTTCATGAAAACCATTATCATTTATCAATTAAGAATCCAAGAATCACAAGGAGGGCAGACCTTGTGCATTTTGTCGAGTCTGGCTTGTTTTTCCTCGTCCTCTTTCAACTTCCGCTCATGTTCAGCCATAGCAGCTTCCATCCTCTCTAGCTTAGCGCGCTCTATCCGTGCTAGTCTGACTACAGATATACAAGTATGTTGCTATGTGACGTAGGAGATGGAGATGGTCGTGATAGAAGTTTCTCGATCAACCATACAGACCTTCCTCCTCATGCTTTTTCTTCTTTTCCTCTTCCTGTTTCTTCACTATGTCAGCTCTCAGTTTCTGATTATTCCGCGATGGCTCGAGATTTACAGTTTTACTGCCCTTGCCCTGGTACAGAAAGAGCCGAAATTTAGTTCTCAGTGAACATTCTACAATTCCACAGTGATTTTCGAAAGACATTTTCGCGAATGAAGGAACTTTCGAGCAATGTCATTGTTTTTAGGACTAGGTATCATACTTATCAAATTAGCGAAGGAAATGAAACGAGACTATAGCCTTATAACAGTAGAGAAGAATATCAGGACTTACCTTTTTAACTTGTTCCTCATTGGCCCTTGCTTGTTTCATCAACGCCTCGAAATCCATTACCCCTAATTAGCAGTCGTGGCAAATAATTAGCAGTGGTGGCAAAGTAAGAATCGTTCATTCTGGAAATTTCAACCTACCTCTCTTTCATCTATAACTGATATCATATACAGACGCTAAGTTAAGCCTGGCATTGATCAACAGCTTGACACGACTTTGAATCGAAGGGATCGAATGCGTACATATCACACATTTGTGATGTCATGTTATCATGGCCAAGCAATAAAACAACACTTCAGTGAAACGAAATGGCCTGGTAGAGGTTGTATAAAAAGCAACACACATATTACAGCAATAAATTAGTAATAAATAGATAACTCATGCAATATATCACTTTATCACGTTTCTCTTTCATAGTAAAAAGGTTCAACTCAGATAACATGCTTAAAAACTCACAATCCATTTATTTCAGGCCAGTGTAGAAAGGTACAAAACACGGAGGTTGCAATATTGCAGTAATTCACATCTAACAAACGCAACAATTCTTTCGTGATGAGATGTGATGAGATATATTAAAATCCTACTGTTACTATCTAATACTGTTACTACCTAATATTATTGAAATAAGTCTTCTGGAAGTTATTTATCTTGGTCAAAACGAAAAGAAAATCGGCGATATTCAACCACAAAATATATAAGATCAAACAAACAGTTATGTTATGGGCTAATCTTCTGAATGTTTTTAATACTTAATACGGCAAGTCTGTTGTATCTGTCACAATTACATCTCAAAACCGCGCCAGCAGTAAACCTTATCTCATAACTGTCGCTACTGCTATAGTAGTACCTACTTCATAGCTTCATTGTCCCAATTTCATTGCTCCAGTTTTAATTGGAGAGTAAAGTAAGTCTTGGGTTTTGGGCTTAAGTCAGGTACGGTAACGTACACATGAACTATTTACTCTATTCACAATAATTCAGGGTCACAATGATATACATGTCCAGAGTACAGGAAGAGTAGCAGAGTGTATAGCTGAATAGTGAATATAATCCGGCAGATGAATCTGAGGATCCACAGTTGCAATGTGAGTAGCATATCGCAAACACACTACAGTCCTGAAATAATGTTAATGAATGTCATGAAAGACACAGGATTAACCAAGGAAATTTAATCTGGAAATTGAATGTCATATTGCAATCCAACATATTTGAAATCTTATACCCTCAATAAATAACCTATTTTATTGTTGGAATTAGGCCACGAAAGGTGGGAATAGAAGTTTCCACCTTGGTTGACAGATATTCATCGATAAAAGAAGTGCTATCAACAGTTCGTACCTGCTTCTACCCGCTCCTATACGATCTTGGTGTGGAAAAAGCACTGCCACTATGCCCATTTCCATTCACCATCACATCACTGCGGGATTTGGGCAGCATCCCGTCATCCTCACCGTACCTCACATCACCATTAGTCAAGACATGTTTCCTCTCACCAATCCCATCCCGGGGTGAATTACTCGTTATCGAGTGGGCTAGATGAGCACACACCGATTCTGTAGTCGGGATCACTGATATCTGCTCGGGAGTGTTCGTTACCATGGGATCACTATCGGATGAAACAGCCGGGATGGGGGATGAAACATCTCCACGTGATAATCGGGACGCGTTCTGAGGTCCAACTTCGAACACGACAGTTTCTTTCACAGCTCTGGGGATTCTGATCTCAACAACACCGTAATGGTACTCAATATCCATCTCAGGGGTGAGATTTCCACTACCCGGGAGTGGAATTAGAAGTTCAAACACACCGAGGAGTCGGTCGTCCCGAACCACATGTGACCCTTGAGCGTCGTACTTCAACTCGCTATTGCTCCTCTCTCCACGGACCTTCAACTCAGTGTTGTTGTTAATGATTTCCACCCGTACATTGATAGTTCCGGGCGCGTCTATGTGAACAAATACGTAGTCAGCATTCTCTTTGATAGTATGGGTAGCGTGGTATTTGCTGGGTAGTTTATCTTGCTGCAGTAATGCTCCACTCTCAGCAAACGTCAAGTTGGAGTGCAGGGTGACTTCCCCCAGTTCCCTGCCGACTATTCTGAAGGACGGACCACCGTTTGTATCGACTAAATCGTCACATTCCTCAAGCGTAATGAGATTACTCTTCCTACTCCGGTAGTTGAGATAGTTTGGCAGGGTGTTATTCGCAAACTGGACCACGGAGTCGAGGATGTTGATACTACTAGCCATGTTCTTGAAATCAGAAGTCAGCCAGTTGTACACCAGTTGGTAAGTTCCAGGATTCACCAAATTGCCAGCAGGTTTACCATCTCGGCCCAATACAACGTGAAGCAGGGGGCGTTGGAGCATCCCATCACAGTATCTGATGCTCTTGTAGAATTTCACATCGAGGTTTTTGGCGCTACCTCTCAGTTGAACGATTTGAGATCGCTCAGTCGCGTCAAAAGCTCCCTTTATGTCGGAATCAATCATGCTCTGCAGATCATCCACCTCCTCAGCGTCTTTGAAGTTGTGTACAACAATCACAGTACTGTGTTTCAGCTTCTTGAGAAGTGCTAGTATGTAGACTTGATCCATGTACTGTAATTGATTCACAACAACAAGGATTGTATTCGCCATATGAACGATACAGTCCTCGATAAAGGCCTCAGTTGCTCTCCTATACCTCAGTTTGCTCTCCATGGATTCGCCTGGTCCAATACTGACAGGAGTCTGTTTGCCAGCACTGTCCACCACATAGAGGTTTAACTTCCCCCCAGTCTCGGGTAACTTTATACTGATACCACGAGTGTGTTGGAACACATCTGTCTTGAAATTAGCACCACAAAGACGGGCTAGGAAATGTGTTTTACCTCTCTTGAACAAACCGAGGACTGCAACAACATGCCCCTCCATACACTTCATATCAGCTATGTCTTGGTCCATCTTCTGAACACCGTCCAGCAATGCTCTGTCCACGTAGACACTCCAACCAGCTGTTCCCACATCCATGATGCTAGTGATGTCGATAACAAACTGATATCCCCTCAAAAAGTCTGGAGAATTCTCACTGTAGTACGAAATGTTCTGTTTGGGAAAGCCTGCATTCCTCAACACATCTTCCTCCTTGCTATTGGTGATAGCAGAGGTGGCCTTGGTCATAACCACCCCTGCCAGGAGACTGCCAGCCACCACGGCTGCAGTCTTAAGTATTTGCTCATCCATTCTTGTATGGGCGGGCCATCTCGCCAGTGCTGTACTCAATAATCCTATCAATGTGAAAATTTCCATCAAGCACTTGAATGGATGGAGTCGATTTGTTTCTCATCAGCATACCAAAATGATATCAATCCATCAAGAAATGATGCATTAATGTATCTTGTGAGGGAATAACTAAGCAATGATGCAAAGCTCTCAGACTCAATCAGGTACATGCATTAATTTTGTAATTAGAGCGCACTGGACACTATGCAGTATATACACTCAACATACGTGGAACAGTTCATAATCATTTAACAGGATGAGCTGAAATATCGAGCCCATCTCTGTTGATTACAGTTTAGTTTGTCTACTATATTTTGATGATCACCTATTGAAATAAACGCTACAAAGACAAAATAATATAAATGTAAATAAAAAGTAATACCCTAGTATGCAATTGGACTGCAAGTAGCATCGGTTTTAACAGTACTTTGGGAGGTGTTGACTTCTATAGAAATTTGCAATTAAGTTTTCTATAAATAACAAGACAAGGTGTAAATTATGCATTGGTATTGGAAAATTTTATCATGAAGCAGCCTTGGAATTTTAAATCTTCTGATTTCTTGCAAAGATAAAAGCAGTAAGAAATAAGTGCATGGTCTGCTTCCTTGTGCATTAAAAAGGAAAGTCTGCATTGAAACTGAACAATATGCATTAAAACTGAGCAATACTGGTATACAAGTTCCCATTTTCTAGCATTTGCTTAGAATTGAATTTAATTAGTCTATCTTATCTTCCAATCTTATTTTTCAATCTATCTACCTTCTTAATAGTCTAGACCCTGGTAACCCTAGCAATCCATCCCCTTTATATTAGTGCTCCTCAAGAGAATAAACTTTTAGGCTGATGACTTGAGAGGTCTACCCACCACTTGCATTGAACAATGAACTAGAAAAAAGCTGATCATTGTACGAGCAAAACTCAAGTTCTGGGAGATTACTTTTATGATAAGACACATACAATTTAGGGAACCTTCAATGTAAAATAATTAGAGTGATTCAGAGTACTTAGAGAATGATATGTCAATTGAGTTGAATTGTGTCATGGTCTAATGTGCAATGTGCAACGATCTAATGTGTGATGATAGTTGCTTTATATTCGTGAAATTATCCAAAACATTCTATTGATTATTTTGTATTTACAAAAAATAACCGAGCAAAATACTTGAACCAATACAATATTGAAAATAATTTGGCTGTCGATGATTTGAAGAATTTCACCTTACCCTTGCTGGCGGGATTCGATCCCTAACAAGGGCGCGGACGGAATTGGAACGACAATTGCGCAGCAACGACGGTAAGGAAAACCTTACAAGTCAAATAATATATCCTGTCGAGAATTTCATTGCGCGCGCCGCGCAAATTGTTTTCGTTGGCAGCTCGAGCGGCTTGCGTCAGTTGGGTATAACATTTTGCCGGATGTTATCTGTCCACTGTTTCTTGCGCGCGCCTTCATCGAAGGCCTAAACAATAAACATGAAGGCGCGCGCAAAAAACAGTGGATAGATAACATCCGGCAAATAACATCGCCAGGCAAAACGCCAAAACTATGCTAAAATTCTAAAATAATTGACTTTTGAATTCCAAATTAAAGATGACTATAAGATGACTACATTATATGAAAAGAATTCACAATACAAGCTTAAAAACTGAAATGGTCTTGTGCGCCGCGCGAAGTATAGCTATATTTTCTAAACTTTCGCACTCATCATCGAAATTGTCTTGATTGTACACATAATTTCATCTAATGGAGCACTACCAATCATTACCGATCGATATGCATGATTTATCATGTCAAACCTGAATGTTCTTTACAAAAAGATCTGAATGACTGAATGTATGAATCATCTTAACAATACTGGTAGAATTAACATTGTGAGATTAATTTCTACCCTTTACTTCCGTTGGGACAGATAGATCCTTCAAGATGGTCCTAGATTGTTTTCATGCCAATTTGTTAAGTAAAGATTTGTTAGGTAACCGAGAAGCTGCTTATAGTATGCTCAAGTATATCATAGTTCAGGGCTGCAAAACATTTTCAATTCAATTCAATATATACCATGTTGTGTCTGATAACTTTCTCTTTGTTGGAATTAGAGATGCATGGAAGGTGTTAAGAAGCGAGAATCAGCTGTATCCCCCTGTGCTACTAGAAAGAAGCACAGATCCTCTGAGAACAGCAACAAAGCTCTCTCACTACAGGTATATTGGTGGTGAAGTATGGGGAGATCTTGGAAGCTCTATAGTAGGGCAAGATTGCTGATTGTACCTGATGGTTGATTCTCTTGCCTCCTCTCTCTTGCTTAGATAACACTTACTCATTCTAATGGAGTACTGTGAAAGCAACCATACTTGATACTTATCAATTCAACCAATGAATTCCTTCACATACTAATTGAGAATCTAAAGCAGGCCAGTCTGTTGTCAGAAGCATGAATGATTGTCTTACCCCTGATCCAGATTGTATTTCAGTCAGAAAACCGAGTAGCTAAAGTTATGGAAACCAAGAATGGAAATAAAGTTGCTTCAACTGATATGTGCATTTACTGCTTTGACTCCCTCATGTGTCACTTTTTCAAGAAATTTGAAAAGACTCCTCCCTCATTCCCTAACGATAGCTAGTAAGTGACAGCTAGTAATGGCTGCTCTTGAGCCATACCTATATTCCAATAAATTGTTACTATTGACCATGAGCTGGAGCTATGTCCATCAATATTTATTAAGATAGTGCTGAAAAACACAAAGAATGAAAGTTATGACACAGAGTATCTCTATCATGTGGTGTATATTTAGTGGTGTATATATCTTATAGTGAGAAATTATTCCCCTACGGGCTGTGGTGACTTCCTATAAAGGATTTAAATCACAAATTGCTCTCTTGATTTGATTGTATGATAAATTAAAGCATGTTTCAGTCCCCTATTTGTGACATGGCAGATAGGCAGTGCAGAGAGACTGAGAGGCTGTATTGGAACATTCTCCTCCCTTTCACTGTACAAAGGAATAAAGGAGTATGCTCTTACAAGGTTATTTGTAACTTACAGTGCTGGCTATTTACCAGTATCAGAGACACACTGGCTTTAAATTTTACAACACTACTTTATAAAATCAAATTTGAGTTTGCTCACGATAGATATCGAAACACTTACAAGCTAAAGAATCTCATTGCTGCCCAGAATATCGCCAGCTCCCCCTGCCAAGACGACTGTTAAATGCTATGAATAATACTCCATATTTCAGTGCTCTAAGTGACAGCAGATTCAGCCCTGTTTCGAAGGACGAAATATCCCGGCTCTCTGTCAGTGTCAGTTTGCTGGTGGACTTTGAGGACGCCAGCAACTACCTTGATTGGACGGTATGTTGTTTATCATACTTAGTGAAGAGTGACTGTTGTCGAACGCAAAATATTTTCATCCTGGCAAAAACTCCTCCATCCATTTGCCGTGTCTCGAACGGAGGCTACAATTAAAACTGTTCTGCTCAAACTGCCGTAGTACCTACGTCAGAGCGTTTTGCTGGAGTAATTGGGTAATTGGAGAATGGAGGCGGTAGACAAATTTGTAATTACGTCAGTCTGAATGTTTCCTGGTTACAGAAAAATACATACACAACCTTAAATCAGTGTATAGTATGAGTATATATGGTGAGTTGAGTAATAATTCGCGGATGCAGTGGTCTAATTTAGTGTTTTGAATTATGTACCTCAAAACTTAGAATTAAGATTGTACAAATGTAACTACAGCGCGATCCGGGCATAAATTCATCAATTTGACGAGCCAAGGAAAACGCGAGGGTTGCATTTCAAAGCAAATTTCACAAACGGAAGATGGGAGCCCACTCACACGCACACAGGGCAAGTGTGTGTGTGTGCAGTTCGCTTTGTGTGTGTGCTTTGTGTGAGTGTGTGCTTTGTGTGAGTGTGAGTGTGAGTGTGTGTGTGTGTGGGGGGGGGGACTGACACAGAGAAATTATCTCTCCCCACTGTAACTCCCCTACTGGGGAATCGTGATGATACAGTTCGTTGTTAAAATCGTCGGGTCGTGGTAGATAAATTCGGTAATAATATCCGAGATGTGGTCTTATTCTGTGCTCAGAGACTCTGCAATGGGTATTGCGTAGTCACTGCACAGTGCAGGTTTTAGCATAAGGGGAGGCAGACTCCCCATGTCCAGCACAATATCTGAGTCCTGTGTCTGACAGAACTGGTCCATCAGTCCACTTTCCAGGTCAGTTTGGAACCCGTAGCTCACACACGGAGGTTTCTTTTTGACAACCACCACTCACTGCTGCATTTACTGTACTGAGATCGAGGGATCTTCCATTTCGTCGGAATCTGTTCTTTCAGTGTATAATATCGGCAAAACGATGCGAAAGGGAAATGAGTTCTGAGAGAAATGAAATGGTTGTCATGTTAATCTGAAATCTGCACGTGCGCGCGGCTCCTCTGCTTGCTTGCGGAGTGCTGTCAGTCCGTCGCGTCGCCTGTCTGATTATAATTCGGTGTTGTAGCAATGACGGAATGATTATTGTCACAATCCGAATTCTCGAATACGTAACGCGCATAAATTTTGTTGAACAACATAGACCCCAAATTTGTGCTGCGCGCGACGCACAGACGTTTCTTTTGCGCCGCGCGAGGAAATGTGAAGAAATCGTTTGTTGCTGTTCATCGCCAGAAATAGAGCTACTGTATGTGGTCTGACTATTATAAGTGGTACCGGTGGTACACAAATTACATGGTAGAAATTGTGACGATCACGCGGTAGAGATTTGTGCAGCAAGGGAAATTTTATTTGTGTGGCCGTCATTAATTCCATATCCCAGTGGCTGTACAGTGTACAGCAACATACACAAAAATATATACACACATTTTGATTTCAGATTGGTGTACATGGTATTAAGATTGAAGTACATCAAGGCAGTTCAACAAGAACAGCCACGTATCTGCCGGAAGTCGCCACAGAAGCAGGTTTCAATATTTGATTAAAACCATGCCGTATATCGTGCAATCTATTCGATGAAATGCCTGTATTTCATTAGCATGTCTTATTTCGTACACTATCAGGTTGGGATAAGGAGGAAACGATAGAGAAGCTGCTGAAGAAGGCAGGTGTTAAAGGACAGCTCACGCAGTCGCTCAAGGACTCGATACGACTGACGCGATATCGTAGTGAAAAAGTAAAGATGACTTTCGAGGTAATCAAACCCTAATATTGTCACTTGCTATCTTTCCCGTTACCAACGCAATGCTATCTACCATCAAAACCTTGAAACGTCTTACTTCCAAGCCATCCATTTCAGGAGTATGCGGCTACGAAGAAAAGTGTTCGTGAGGTGCTGAACGGCTTTGCTCCCATCACAAACGGTCACTAAATCAAAGTGACACTTCCGTGTGTCTGTGTGTGTGTGTGCACGTGCTAGCATACAGGCAGTGTTTAGGTTTAAATACCTCTATTAATGAACAATGGACTTGTCGATAAACAATGCAGTTATATATGTCGAACAATATCGTAGCTTTTATGAACATTCATTTTAATAACACCTTGCAAACTTTGTTCAGTAATTCGCTCTTGAGCTCAATTAGCGGCTATGATGTGTCTATCGATACATGCGCGAACTTAAATAGAGATTGATAATTAGATGCCAAATATTATGCTTTATTATGTACTTAAAATATGTTAAAAATAGCCAGAATTATTCCTCTATAACAGCGACAAACATGACAAATAATTAGATAAGAGTGTAATGATATTTTATTAACATTATAAATACGTGGTGCTGGTTTGTTTGTGCTTTATATTATACACTAATTATCGTTTAATACTAACACAATATGAAAAACTCGTTTAAATTTTTCTATTCTTATCTCCATGCCTTGTGATATGTATTATGTAGTGATCATATATAGATTATAGGTACAAGAGAAATGCAGGATATCGACGGTCAAATATAATAAACGGAGAAAACATGACATTGACTTTATTTTCAAGACAATCTGTAGAGATAAAATCAAATAAATGGTTCTCCAAATAATCTTGTCGCTAATAGTAATTCAACTCCACCTAAAATAAGCATTGTTTCACAATCGAATATTATGTTGCCAGTGTTACTCTTCGTGGTAGCATGAACCAGCAATGTTGCTCTGAGTCCGGTTAATAGAAGTTACCCTTCAACCCATTTCAATGGCATCCATGAATCTTGATTCGTAACACGATCTGTGACTTGGTCAATAAGGTCAGCTGCCGAGGTCAGACTCTCCACGGGAATGATTGTGTCGATAAATTCTGTGTACCGTCTGAGAAGCCGCTCGGAGTTGAACCGTAATTCCCTGATATCCCGACCCTGCGAGTGACATAAAATTGAAAAAAGATGTTTGATAACAAAGTAACTGATCACGTTAACTGATTTAATCCCATGAGTATTCGCGAGAGGAGTGAGATCGCGACTCACGTGCAATTTGCGTTGATATTGCGGCAGCTCAGCGGGGTTAATTTGCCGGAGCTCCCTCACCCGTTCCTCGGTAGCACATTCCATGAAAATGACATGGGGTCGGAGTGTACCGTTACAGAGGAGGGGTAGGTACTGGAAGTGGAAAATAGGTCAGGGCATGGTTGTAGGGACGTGGTTGTAAGGAGTGCAGTAATTGTAAGGGCGTGGTCGTAAGGAGCGGGGGAAATTCCCCGGGAATGAAATCATGACGACATGACTTTCATACCTGTGGATGGACGTCCAGTAGACATACTTTTCCCTGGATAACCAACTCTCTGACGCTATCATAAGTGGTTCCAAAGAACGTGGACCCCACTTTGGAATGTTCGAAGAACTTCTTCTGCTTGATCATCGTAGCGAATTCTTTCTTCGAACATACATTGTATCCCGATGCTTCTAGACCACTTCTAGTTGTATCTGGAACGGGTCAAGATGATGAAGAAAGTAGTGATGTAGATGATTGAATAAGAGAGTAATGGTAGAGTAAAGTCATCTCACGTTTTCGTGCGAGGAAGTACTTCTTGGGGTGATTGTGGAGCAATAACTTCCTGATACACGGTCCACCATACCCCTTAGCCCCTACGAGTATGACATACAATTAGTTCGTATTCAATTCAGCAATATACAAGATTTTAGCCATCGAGATTATAGCCAGTGTGACCATGGCACATATCAATATGATTTGATTATCACATGCCAAACCTGTCAGAATAATTGGTCGACGATTCTTCCGACTGGGTTTCACCAAGGTCACTTCCAAATAAGTCAAGGGTTCCTTCGGATCCTTCTCTGTGACGTCACTCTTACCCTCTTTCTTCTTCTTCCGCTTCGGTTCCTTAGCAACCAGATTGTCCGGACATGTTACCCGACTGTTCAGATTCTTGAGACNAAGGACTCGATACGACTGACGCGATATCGTAGTGAAAAAGTAAAGATGACTTTCGAGGTAATCGAACCCCAATATTGTCACTTGCTATCTTTCCCGTTACCAACGCAATGCTATTTACTATCAAAACCTTGAAACGTCTTACTTCCAAGCCATCCATTTCAGGAGTATGCGGCTACGAAGAAAAGTGTTCGTGAGGTGCTGAACGGCTTTGCTCCCATCACAAACGGTCACTAAATCAAAGTGACACTTCCGTGTGTCTGTGTGTGTGTGCACGTGCTTGCAGACAGGCAGTGTTTAGGTTTAAATACCTCTATTAATGAACAATGGACTTGTCGATAAACAATGCAGTTATATATATGTCGAACAATATCGTAGCTTTTATGAACATTCATTTTAATAACACCTTGCAAACTTTGTTCAGTAATTCGCTCTTGAGCTCAATTAGCGGCTATGATGTGTCTATCGATACATGCGCGAACTTATATAGAGATTGATAATTGGATGCCAAATATTATGTTTTATTATGTACTTAAAATATGTTAAAATAGCTAGAATTATTCCTCTAGAACAGCGACAAACATGACAAACAATTAGATAAAAGTGAAATGATATTTTATTAACATTATAAATACGTGGTGCTGGTTTGTTTGTGCTTTATATTATACACTAATGATCGTTTAATACTTACACAATATGAAAAACTCGTTTAAATTTTTCTATTCTTATCTCGATGCCTTGTGATATGAAGTGATTATATATAGATTATAGGTACAAGAGAAATGCAGGATATCGACGGTCAAATATAATAAACGGAGAAAACATGACATTGACTTTATTTTCAAGACAATCTGTAGAGATAAAATCAAATAAATGGTTCTCCAAATAATCTTGTCGCTAATAGTAATTCAACTCCACCTAAAATAAGCATTGTTTCACAATCGAATATTATGTTGCCAGTGTTACTCTTCGTGGTAGCATGAACCAGCAATGTTGCTCTGAGTCCGGTTAATAGAAGTTACCCTTCAACCCATTTCAATGGCATCCATGAATCTTGATTCGTAACACGATCTGTGACTTGGTCAATAAGGTCAGCTGCCGAGGTCAGACTCTCCACGGGAATGATTGTGTCGATAAATTCTGTGTACCGTCTGAGAAGCCGCTCGGAGTTGAACCGTAATTCCCTGATATCCCGACCCTGCGAGTGACATAAAATTGAAAAAAGATGTTTGATAACAAAGTAACTGATCACGTTAACTGATTTAATCCCATGAGTATTCGCGAGAGGAGTGAGATCGCGACTCACGTGCAATTTGCGTTGATATTGCGGCAGCTCAGCGGGGTTAATTTGCCGGAGCTCCCTCACCCGTTCCTCGGTAGCACATTCCATGAAAATGACATGGGGTCGGAGTGTACCGTTACAGAGGAGGGGTAGGTACTGGAAGTGGAAAATAGGTCAGGGCATGGTTGTAGGGACGTGGTTGTAAGGAGTGCAGTAATTGTAAGGGCGTGGTCGTAAGGAGCGGGGGAAATTCCCCGGGAATGAAATCATGACGACATGACTATCATACCTGTGGATGGACGTCCAGTAGACATACTTTTCCCTGGATAACCAACTCTCTGACGCTATCATAAGTGGTTCCAAAGAACGTGGACCCCACTTTGGAATGTTCGAAGAACTTCTTCTGCTTGATCATCGTAGCGAATTCTTTCTTCGAACATACATTGTATCCCGATGCTTCTAGACCACTTCTAGTTGTATCTGGAACGGGTCAAGATGATGAAGAAAGTAGTGATGTAGATGATTGAATAAGAGAGTAATGGTAGAGTAAAGTCATCTCACGTTTTCGTGCGAGGAAGTACTTCTTGGGGTGATTGTGGAGCAATAACTTCCTGATACACGGTCCACCATACCCCTTAGCCCCTACGAGTATGACATACAATTAGTTCGTATTCAATTCAGCAATATACAAGATTTTAGCCATCGAGATTATAGCCAGTGTGACCATGGCACATATCAATATGATTTGATTATCACATGCCAAACCTGTCAGAATAATTGGTCGACGATTCTTCCGACTGGGTTTCACCAAGGTCACTTCCAAATAAGTCAAGGGTTCCTTCGGATCCTTCTCTGTGACGTCACTCTTACCCTCTTTCTTCTTCTTCCGCTTCGGTTCCTTAGCAACCAGATTGTCCGGACATGTTACCCGACTGTTCAGATTCTTGAGACGTTGCTTCACCGTGGGAATCAGTCCCACATTCGTCACCTCCCCTGCGTTCCCACTGCTCCCACCGTTCCCACTGCTCCCACTGCTCCCACTGCTCACGCTTGTTCCGCCCAATTTCCGGGCATGCCACCAGTGTTCGTCACGAGTGCTGATCACCTCTAGGATATCGCCCAACTCGAAGGAGAAGCTCGCTTCAGGACAAGGGTTGCATGGGTCTCTCTTGGGGTCGTAGTTGAAGTACGCTCGAAAGTAGCGGGACTGAAAGACGAATTGTTAGATTTCCATGCATGGAATTCGGAGACAATATTGATAAACCAGATGAAAGATTAAGGAATAAAAGGATGCCTGAAGTTGAGTCTTATTTCCCTCCAACTCACTTTTGGTGATAAAACGGATCCCATGATTTTTGGAACCGCTCCAAAAGTTGACACGGTCAGCGTACAGTCAGGGGATGGCTGTGAGAGCACCTCACACACGTCTTCCAGAGTCTTCCCTTTGACAGGAACAGAATCAATCCTGCGGTGGGATAAATATAATGAACTGAAACTGCAAGTTCGGGAATAGTCATTATCGGTTATTTTGTGTTGAGCTCAATTTTTTTGCACAACTCACAAGATAATCTCGTCTCCAGGCTGTATCTTGTTGCACGCAGCAAGTGGGCTATCCTCCAGTATTCTCTTTATCTTGATACCCCCAGAACCACCATCCTCTACAATCGTTGCTCCCTGCAGAAATCCCGAGAATTGAACAGAATTATCCCACTCGCGATCCACATGGGTTGTTTAATGAATACATTGAACATTGAGAATGAATTGCATTCCTCACCAGAGTACCACGGACTTTTCTGAACTTGATGGTGACGAGATCCTCAATCAGAACTCCCCCACCATCCCCACCATCCCCACCTCCTCTCTTCCTCCTGCCAGGTGGGTGTGGTAGCACGGTGGGCAGCTCCTCCCAGACAGGGAGGGAGGAGGGGAGTGGAGGAGGTGGCGGGCTGAGGGAGGGCCGGGAAGGTGGTGGGTCAGCGGAGGGAATAAGTGCGGGGTCTGTGATGTCAACGGTCTGAAATTAATTAGATCCAATTATAATGAACTTCTATTCAATAATACCAGATTAGTTTTTTCTTCCCCTAAACGAAGCAAAGTCTCGATTTTTACCTCCGGTAATGAATACGCTTTCTGAAGGTATAAAAAGTAGACATAGTGCAGTTTTCCGTATTTAGCTTTACAGCAAGAACACTGGTCAACACAGTTCAACATGGCCGCGCACTTAAAGTCCGGGATGAAACACTGAACACCAGGAGTGCGGATCAATGTGTGTGTGGGGCAACCGGAAATAACTGCATTCCAACCAAATATGGCCATGATCGTCCTTTAGAACACTATAACAATTGTGACTCGGAGATATTGTGACAATGTAAGCACAATCAAACAGCAAGATGTATGTTATCAGGTAATGCAATCAAATTTCAAATCGAATAAAGTTCCGATTCATGGGAAAATTATGTGCCCGTTCATTTATGGTTACATATTCTGATCAAGGGTGAAGGGTCATCGATAATCGTGGTTGCGTATAACAGAAGCTTGAACTATGTGTTTCGGTATCAACGAAATATGTAGGGGTGGAGTGCTCTCTCAATCTATTTTTGCTTCGTGGGTTACACGTATTAATCAAGCAACCCCGCACAAATGCTCATACAATAATGAGATATACGTGCAAGACTGAGGCAATGGTGGTTTCATGATATAGCCACGAGTGATCACAGCTTGGGATAGGGTTCATTCTGGCCAGCACATTAATCCAGTACTCTATGCGGTGGAGGATTCAACGGAACACCAAGTACTGATGTCAAATAATTATGTGTCAAGGTGTAAGCATGACGTGGTGTCAAAAAGTGGTTTCATAGAACTATAATACCTGTAACGAACTCTGATGGTCTTTCAATCCAGCATCGAAAGGCGTGCTGCGCTGTTCGGCTATACAATCGTGTTTAGAAGTACTGGTGCGTTGAGCCACAGTCTGCAAAACCTGCGCGTATACTAACGATTAGAAACATAGCTTTCTAACTGCAAGGTCAGGATGGTAGTTTAAGATTTCTAATCTTAAGTCAGTGGTTGTTTCGCAAATTCAACCGGCTTTACGGGAGAGTTTTCAGAACACTAACTCTATGGAGAGCTGAGAGACGATTGTTCTCTAAGATGTTTCTCAGGAACCTGAGATCCTCTCGACACTCAGGCGCCATCTTGTCCTTGAGGTCGTCTATAGACTTGATTATGTTCTGGAAACCTGGTGTCAAGTGATGGAATTAAAAAAGGGGGAAGTGTTCAAGATATTGTAACTTAAGTTAATATTTAGTATCTACGATAGGGAAGTCACACGCACTGTTGTGGTTGTTCTCTGATCGGATGAGATCGTCAGTTTCAATGCGTGGGGTGATAGAACCACTATCAGGTCGTGATGTAACACCATCACTAATATTGGGAGGTGTCATGATCTCTCTTGGAGGATAACTGCACGGTGTCATGACACTCTCCTGATCGTGGAATGGAGTCAGCACAGAAGATAGAAGTGGCCTGAGCTCTGTATCTGCCAATAGCTCCTCAGCGTGCTGAGAAATACAATGATTATCCAGTGAAATTAAACCATGATTTCGATAAGAAGAAAGTCACTAACGATAATGAGCACACTAGCAGGTCATGGCATAATAGCTCACCTCTCCATTCTCCAATGAAGCAATGGTGTCAACAAGATGATCGCGTGGTGGATCCTCCTTCACACCAGAACTCGATAACTCATTGGTGACCAAATCACTAGCCGGACTATAACAGTGACGAGCCGTCTTGGTAACACGGCTAGCATCAAACGTGTTTAGGAAGCTGACAGCATGGCTGTGCGAGTTGATGAAAGTCGAGTTTTTGGGGGACACATTGGTACTGACGATGGCAGTGGAGTTGGTGCTAGAGTTACTGACTGAGTCTGTCAAGTCACTGGTTCTGCTGATCGAGTTGAATGACGTCATGTTCATTGGGGCTGTGCTCGCAGGAACAGCAAGGTTCATACTGCTCGAATGAGCGGTCCGGTCCTGGCTGTGATCTGAGTTTCTCGTGTAGGCAGAGTCGGTGGACACGTCGGATACAGATCTGTTTTTCACGAGATGGGCTCGACGCGTACAGTTGTGAGAGTTGGCACAGAAGAAGGGAGAGAGGTGTCCGTTGGAGTCGGAGCGATACTTCGGGTCAGCTGGGATAGTGTCGCTTTTCTGTGCATGATTTCGAGAAACGAGCATTGAAAATAGGTTGTTGATTAAGTGATACAAAGCACTGCAATTAGCAATACATACGACCTTCTCCAGACAAGAATCTCTACAATTGTGAAAAGGAGGTGAAAATGAGAAATGAGCAGCTGTGAGTCTCACCAACATCCAGATTATCTCCGATCCTGAGGTTGTCACAATCATGCGCTCGACCTCCTCTGACCAACTGATGCATCAGGGTGACGTCATACTTGTACTCATCTCCACTGGTATCCGACTGTGAAGAGACCGTATGATGTGACTAAAGGGGTTGGGATAAATTGGTGGAGAAATTGAATGAGATTCTGCATGGGGATTGGGGAATCAATCCGGAAGTGTGATGAATCATATTGAAATCGGGTCAATCGTTGCTCTGCATGATAACTGTAAATTTGAGGAGACATTATTACCTGACTTTCGAAAGAGGATGGCATGATCTTGATTCTCTTGGCTGACTGAGCCCTTGGGTAAAACCTCTTTCGGGCAACAAACGATTCGGGCTCTACTTTCCTCGTATTTCGAACTCTGTTAAGTGTTCTTGTTCTGGGAATCGGTTCGTTAATGGATCAGTAAATGGATTCAATCGATCAACCACTCAATTAGCCACTCGATTGCATTTACGTTAAGTTGGTTGATCAATCAGTGTATTATAGTAAACTATGGCTGACTCATTATCACTTACTTAGTAATAGGCAGGGACACGGTAACATTGAGTCTGGACACGTTGTCAGTAGTATCACGTGTCATGTTAATGGAATATTCCGGATCACCATGTTCCCAACAGGAGCTGGTTGTGTTACCATGGGATACCAGGACAGAATCCACTCTGATTGGCTCGGTTTTGTTCAGAGATTCTGTCTTTAGCTTCTTGCTGAGCGAAGATCGCAGTACAAGATACCGATCCCGATCATTACAGTCGATCTCATGATTCAACCAATCAACGCATGACGGTCATCTGACTTACCAGTTTCTCAAGATATCACCATCTTTCTCGATTGAGTCATTGCAATGATGGAACAGAATGTTGGCCTGAAATTGAAAATACAAATTAGATGGATTCTAATCTTGTGTGAAATTGCTTGGTTCAATTCAATTTTCACCAACGACTGCATTCATCTACCTTCTCCATTTTATGGTGCATTTTTGTTAAAAATGATCTCTTATGACAACTCCTATTCTGAAAATTGTCACTACTGGAGTACAACCACGCCAAAATTGGACGATTTGCAGGAGTCGAGTACGATAGTAATGAAAGGCAGTATTAATGAAGCAAAAGTACAGGAATCACAATTCACGTGATCAATTGTGGGAAAAACTGCTAATTTTACCGTGTCTGCATGAAGCATAATGCTGTAAACCGGGGGATGTCTGCCTTAAATTGACAGAGATAATGATTAATGAGTAGCAGAGCTAGACGTGATGGTCAGAAAACCATGGGATTTATATAGTCCAACGATCGCAGACAAAAGGTTTAATCGCCGCCTAATTATATAAGTCGATAGATTTGGTAATTGCGAAGGAAAATCACCGAATATATAAACGTTACATATACCGAGGGAATTACAGTGCAGGGGAAGAATCAGTGGAGATCTTACAGGTGTGGCAGCGCAAAGTTAGATAAATTAGTAAGTTACATGCTATTGCTGTTCATAATTAATACTTTTAGATGTGATTTGGATCAGGAATAATGAACATAAATTCGTCAGGTTTGAAACGAGAGAAATAATCGGCAATCATAAGCGGGTATCTCCAGCTCCGACCAGTCCAGTTTTTCATGTTGCTTATTTTAGTTCCATACAAAAGAATCTAACTTTCACAAACCCAAAGAAGATGGATTTGAAATCAGTTTATTCAATGCATAAATAATGTACAAAGCAAATCGCGAATCTATGTAATGGTTTTCAGACTGTTATCGAATGCAAATTGATAAAGATAACAATAATTGTACTGGTCTGAAAGTGTACACAGACACCCTGTGCAATGATTACCACAGTACTCCCGAGGTATATGAAAAAAAAGACTTGACTATATGAATGAAAGGCTCGACTATAAATCATAGATTTCATTCTCAACGAAACTTCACATTTTCTTCTTGCCAAAATTTGTCAGTTTACATTCAAATCTCTTATCAAAAATCACAAATATTAATCAAATATAATTATTCAAATAAAAAAAACGTAATAAATTAAACTCGGATCTGTCCAGTGATTGTCACTGTATCTCTCTACAGTGGTATCACGTATCCTCTACCGTGTCCATATTTCTCCCTTATACCTGCCTTATCGTCCTCTTTCAACCTCAAAACCTCCTTCCAGCCGTGCCGTCGGGCGATATCAAATGGCTCGTAGTGCGGGCTCATAACTGACGCCGACACGTCCGAGTGCTCGAGTCCAAGGGCGTGGCCCATCTCATGCATTGCCACAAACTGGAGGTTGAACCCGGAAATGGAATGAGCTGTGAACCGCTCGTCATTGTCGAAGTGGATATGACCGCCGCGTGGGAAGTACGCGTGGGCGTAAACCCCGCCAGGTCCGTCAAACGGCGAGTCGTTACGCGGCGACGTGAGGTCTTTCTTGGGGTGTTCGCCACTCACAAAGTAGAGGGTGAAATCTGCGGTGCTTGCCTCACTTTCGTCCACTTCCCGGAGGAATATGGGCGCGACTTCCGTCCACTTCATGATACCCAGTGTAATTTCCCTCCTGCATATGTACAGTGGCAGGGACGATGTGCAGTTCTTGATGTAGTAAGTGAGCGGCTCCATGGGGCTACTTTTCCAACCCCTCCTCCTCAGAACATGTCTCTTACTCCTCCCTCCAGCTACATCCCGTCGTGTGACTCTCCCCCTTCTCCGTATATCCTCCGGAACCCCACATCGAGGTGATTTCAGCTTCTCGTACGTTGCTCTGTCGAGTTTTCCCGTCACATCCAGGTTGTTAAATCTCTGGAACTCTGTTAGGGCGTTCTCCAGCTGACACGGCGTAACCTCGCCCTCGTCATTATCCAGTGTTGGTAAATCCAGGTATCCGAACGCAAGGAGATATCCCAACACGGAGTGCGTCTCGCCGGCAACTCTGTTCAGAGCTCGGATAAACCTAATCGGGATATTCCGAGCTGCTCCAAGTTCCCCCACAGTGAAACCCTGGTCGTGGGGATCCTGACCGAGGTTGCCCAGTACTCGCCGTAGAAATGAGACCTTGTTCTTGAGTTGGTGTCGGAGAAGGGGTCTGTGTGCACGGAAACTGAGTCGATTGTACCGTTCCGTGAGCTTTTCCATCCTCCTCTTGACTTCTGTCTCAAACTCAGGTGAGTTGACGGCAACGTTGTTGAGTTGTTGCTGGTTTCTGCAACCACTGTCCTGTTCATCCGCATTCTGGAACATTGAGAGAGATCTGGGAACCTTATTGTCGGGGAGAGGGGGCGTTGGCCCCGTGATGAAGTTGCTGTACTCGTATGTTGTGCGGATCTCCACGGCGTTGTTCAGTATTCGTGGTGGTTGCATCACAGGGAAGGCTCGATTGAGGTGCAAGCACAGTGTTGAAACAAGCAGAACAAGCATTTTACAATTGTAACTGTCGGTCGGTGTGCTACTTGTAAAAATAGTAGTCGTGAATATAAATTTAGATTTGTCTGGACTGCTCTATATATACTCCATGGCCTGGGCGCGTGGGGGCCTCCTCACAAGCATTAGTCAAATCCTCCCAACTGTTTACCCAAATTAGACCGATACTCCTACTCATTCTAACCATCGCAACGCGCGCCACTTTGCAGGTTAAAAATGACCGCCATTTTAGAAATTTCTAGAACTTATGCAGGTTCATATCATGCGACTACTATATATGCAAATGTCACGTGACTCGGGAAATCGAATATAGATTTACCTTCAGTAATGTGGATTGCTGTCTATTCCTGGTGAGCCCATACAAGAGTCCACCTTAGACGTGCGTGGGCGAGTCCCGAGAATAGCTCTCTCTCTCTCCCACATCTGACTGAGCTGGAGGAGGGGAAGAGAAGGCCATCATCGGGAGGGGTTGAGAAGTTCCACAAGTTCATTATATAGGAGGAGGAGGTTGTATCTAGCTCTTCAGAATTCATCAATGCATCCTAGCTACCTGAGTGGGAGTATATTGTCTGAGTTAATTGAAAATCATGAGCATGGAGCTTATTTGATACGTATCTAGAAAATAGGGTCATCAGATGGTGAACTTCAAGCAAATAACATACGATACTGTCATTGAACAGAGTCGAGTTATTCAGTAACGCAATTGAACATTGAAAATTAGATACAATAACAATGAGAAGGCAGCAGCAACTATTGCAATAAACAAAATTGAAAACTAAGAAGGGTAGTCAACATAAAACATTTTCCATGCCATAATAAAGATTTCAAGATTGGTTCATGGTTGCCACTTTCTTGCTATGATGCCAGGAAAACATTCGATCTTAATTTAGTAAAATATTCACTCCATTTTAAACAGCAGAACCACATTTGACGATTTGTTTTAAACTATCTATTGTCAATAGCATCTAGCCACAGGTTTTCTAGACATTCTAGACCACGATTAATCGAGCGGAAAATTCTACAAATAGATGTCTACGATGATGCTAGAAATAGAAGATTAAGCACATCTCGTCGGCATAAATTCGCTCAACATTTTAAACTCCTCACTTGATGAATCACTCTATTTATCAGCAAAACATATCAGAAATCTTTAAAATATAATCTCAAATTTGCAACAACCGTCCTAACAATGTAGATGGAAACTTCTAAATCAGTATAGTAATCAAAGAGAGACAGTTATTCAAAAAGAGACAGTGATGAATCAGTATAGTAAGATATTTTGGTGCTTTTGCATCGTAAGTTGGAAATAGATTCACTTGTGACAATAAAAGTCAGTGCAAGCAATGCGCGCACGACGCACGCGCATCGATCGCGCGCACTGTTTACTATAAACTGAAAACTAACGAACGTGTCGATTAGCTTGACATGCGGCTTACGTTTATGTATCAAAAAATGGTCAAATTGTGACACATGCACGTACTAGCTGAGACACTTGGTTCAGGTTTCCTTGCTTTAGACCTGTTCTGAATTATTGGTGCTGAAGAATTCAACAGTTGGCATTCCCAAGCCACTGTTACGAAGTGGTGTCAACGTATTCCGTCGTCAGCATTCCTACGTCATGATCATGTAGTTGTGTCAGCAGTCATGACGAATGAGTACCCTGATCGTCACACAAATCTGTTCTGACGAAATGGTGTCAACGCGTTCCATCGTAAGCAATAAGCATCCCTATGCAGTGGTGTCAGCAAGCTGTGACGAATGGGTATTCCAATCGTCACACAGACCTTTTCTGACGAACTGGTGTCAACGCATTCCATCGTAAGCATTCCTATGCAGTGGTGTCAGCAAGCTGTGACGAATGGGTATCCCAATCGTCACACAGACCTTTTCTGACGAAATGGTGTCAACGCATTCCATCGTAAGCATTCCTATGTAGTGGTGTCAGCAAGCTGTGACGAATGGGTATCCCAATCGTCACACAGACCTTTTCTGACGATCATGTATCAACGCATTCAATTATCGGCATATCTACGTCACAGTTATGCAGTGGTGTCAGCAAGTCATGACGAATGAACACCCCAGTTGTCACAAAGACCCGTTCTGACGAATTCATACCATCAAACATATAACGAACATTCGACAAGCACTGAACTGATCATATATAATCTCAATCTGAAGTTTATATTCATTCTTACATTTATGTCGGCCATCGTTTCTCTTAATCGCTCTCTTGAATTAGCATAAACGTTCATTGTTCAACATTCATCAGTCAGAATTTCTAAAAAAACAAATCAATCTAACACAAAACAGATTCAGTCATAATAAGACCGAGTCACTATGACTGTCACAGCAACTCGGTCCACAAGTCGAAGATCAGAGTCCTATAGTTCACTAGTGAGAGTTGCTAACTCCACTCAGCCGCCATCATTTCCACTAGGACCAGACTTCTGGTGATCCGGCTTGCAACACATCCTCAGTACCTTCCGCAGTCCGTTGAGAAACACCACGGACTCGGGCTCGTCGGTTTTGGAGAGGCTGAGCGTGTGCCCGCCGAACGACTCAATGTAGAGAGAATGCACACCGTTAGATCCTTCCTGTGTTATCCGGAAACTGGTTATCTGAGGAGAGAGAGTGTGGGAGTGTGACAAGAAATTATACTGGCACAGGAAAGTGGTGTTTTGCTACTTTTCATGATCGGTTACATGATCATTTTTCATGATCGGTTACAATGTCTATAGAGTCTCATGAAAAGAATTATCTAATTGTAGACCCATTTCATTTCGAAAGAGATAAAGTGAGCTACCACGAACGTGACTGAAAACTGCGGGCCGGTGCTTGTATCTCTCATCACACACCATTATCATTATAGAACATAGCGACCATTACTCCCTCTCACACACCGACACAGACACAGGCACAAACACACACACACATAAACAGGCACACACACACAGGCACTCACACATACATAAACAGGCACACACACAGGCACTCACAAACACACAGACGCACAGACACACATGAAGCCATGGCCAGTTGTGAAACTTGAGATTAAAGTGTGACTTCAACAGTAATGAAAATGGTGAATATTTCTTCTCCTGGGGTTGTGATAATGAATTGTTAAGCTCCCCAGAAAAGTGGAAATAGTGCTAGGTTTATTGTTCTACAAAACAATATTGTAAACAGTCTGAGTCAGCAACAAAAGCCAGTTTATTTTAATACGGCGTTCTATTTAATCGTGGATAAACAGTGGCGCCTTGCAAGGTATAACAGGAATCGCAAACGTATTCATTAAGTAACAGGAACAATGAAAGATGATTAGAAACTTAGTTTATGTACCGGCCGCGCCATTCATCATGGATAAGCTTGCTTCGTATTATTTCTACACAAAGTCTCAGACTTCTCTCTTCCCAAAAAAGAAACAAAAAAGCAAGGACCGAGAAGGGATTATTGTCTGAGTCTCAATTTATTATCCTATAATAATCATCAGCTGGGTGCTGTTAAACTCTACACTTAATCATCATCATTTAGAATAGTCACACACAGTTCCAATACAAATTATCAGTACCCAGCTGTTTGCAACAGGTAATAACGGGTGGATGTGTGTGGTTTAACATTACAGGGAATAACGATAAACCGGTATCAGGTATCGCTAGTTATCATGAAATATCGCTGTTTTCCAGGGTATCTCTAGTTGGGGTCTAATATTTAGTGCACTTCGTGAACACAGAGATCACATTATAAAGAAGGTCCAAGTCCTCAATTTACATTTATTCTCCAGCACTTAATTTCATCAGAATAACCGCGGTGAATTAACGGTGAAGTTATCAACAGTGAAGTTATTAACTACTCCCTATACCATACTAGCATTCACGAGATATGATCCGGGTCGAGTGGATTCATGCTATTTAGTTTGATATGATCCAGAACAATCACAAATTGAGTGACGATTGTGACGCTCGTTGAAGAATAGGTATAACTGTGTACCTAACTCCACACCATCAGAGTGTAATATTATCACTCGCTGTCGACATGGCAACGCTAATTAGGGCGTGAATTGGTACAAGTATTGGGGTGTATTGTTCGGATGGTTAGCTGGTATCCACTATCCAGTGTAAGTAAAATAAGCTTTAGTTAATTGAAGTACTCATTGAATGAGTATTAATTGTTCATGGGTTTGATATTATTACTCGAATCAATGGACAAAATAAGGGAATTCAAGTGAGTATGCTAAGGTCATAATAAATTATCCACGAGTCCACTATACACTGAAGTCTCACTCACACACTCACACACACACCTTACACACAGGCATGCAAGTAACTGTCCATAATGCATGACAAGAATGTATAGCGGGCAACGACCAAAGCTTCGAAGGAGAACGCAGCATCGAATAAATCGACAGATTTATTGCATGATAAAGTATGAATGATGAAGATCAGTATACTATCAGAATTTCAAATATCTCAGGTAAACAAACCTCTGTGAGGAGTACTGAAGTGTATGGTCCACAATCAGATCTAATTTGAATGGCACTATCTTCACCAGTCAGAGTCGCATTGGCCGGACCTCTATCCACCTTAGCCTCAATCTCCACTTCCACCATCAGCTCCACACCAGCCCTCATTTTCTTCTGGTAATTTTCAAAGTAGTCGTTTTCCCACCGTGATATTTTCTGGCATTTCCCACACATCCGTACCGGATCAATGAATCGGAGTCGTCGGGGAATAACCTTGTCCGTCGCACAGTCCGAGCAGAATATTCCCCCACACCGGCGACAGTGGTGCCGTCTCTTGAACATGTCAAACGTCGAATTACACCCTGGACACGCCCTAAAGTTGTCGTCCGATGCCCAGGCTGGCTCATCCAACTCGAGGAAACCTTTCTGTCCATGTCGGTCAATCATCCGCATGCCCGACTTCGACTTCACTAGTATCATATCCATGCTACGAGAAATATAGTTATCTTGGGTTATAAAAGGGGTAGGGAGCGACAAAAATGTATGATACCTACAACGCTTGCTAAAATATAAGGACCTTTCAATATTGTATGAATGGAGAATTCAGCACGGGCACGAGAGTTTGAGTTCCAAAGAACAACTAATAATGAAAAAGCAATTAGTCTTTTAATCAAATCTCGACACTTACGGAGATTCAATCTTCTGTCTTGTTAAATTACAGTCTCACGGGTTTTTATGGGCATGCAAACACTTATTCAAATTTCAGGGAACGCTCTTGAAAATTTGGTTTACGTTGCGCAGCGTTGGTAGTGCTTTTACGAGATATCATTTTTCACCGTCTGGTCGAGAGAAATGGTGCTCAAAGAAACTGTCATCATAACGTTGATTCTCGCGGATTTATGGACTGGTAGGTCAAAATGGCCTATTGTGACTTTATGAATTTTATTTTGAGTCCGATCCTGCAAAATAATGGGAAAAGATACCATCAGGAACAAGCAGATAATACCATGAACTATTTCAGGTGTGTCGGCAAGCAAGAATATGCAAATAGAGTTGATTGGTATAGATGGTAAACCTGTCAATTCAAGTATAGGAGTGGTCTGGGTTTCATCGACAGCTGGGGTGAGAAAACAATTATTCGGACTTATTAATGCCATAGGATAGAGAATGTTGTGAATAGAAGCAATGCAAAGTGCTATGAAATATGAGCATTATTACACTGGCTAGACCAGGCTACCAGAAGTCATACGACCGCTGTGGTGCATCCCATTTCTTCTTAATAATTGCATAATTGAAGTTGCTATATCGAAACGGCGGCAATCGAGACAAGTTAGGTGTCTAATCTTGGGATTCCCAAGACTTGATTCATGGATTGGACGATTGGATAAGAGTCGCACGAGCTCCCATGAGTTATGATGAGAGATAGTGGGTTAATTTTCTTTTGACTTTGGTAACAAAATGTTAACAAATGCGTTGTACGGTTTAAAAAACTTTACAGCACTGCTTTACACAACAAAATTTGTGCCTGTACGATGTCGTTGAACAACGAAATTGATCGCAGCTAAGGGACGCATTTTTCTTTTTGTTAACAGAGTCAAAAGAGAATTAACCAATTACAGTATCACTAATCCCTATACTAGTGACCAGTTTTCATGGCTATTGGCTTACTTGTACAAACACGTGACGAGCTTAGGCCAACAAGCAGTCGCCACCAAGTCTACAATAATCGATCACCAACGGTGGAGGATAAGGGGGATATTATTGGGGTCATAGGTATTTGTTTTATATCACGTGACAGCGGTTAACCAATGAGAACATAGAAACAACCAGTGACAATCAAGAAACGCTGTCACGTGATTCAAAACATTGTGGCCCCTCCCCATTAATAATCTCAAATTTGATTACACTAAGTAAAAGGAAGTATAGTTGGTATTGTGAACTTGGATGAAGAACAATTGTTAAGTTGAAGATAGTCAACATATGCTAAATCTCTTTGTCTATTTGTTCTTGGAGCCACAGTTACTTTCATTGCGGGAATTTTTAGGAATGGGCTCGGTTTTGGAGCAATCTTGGATCTCAATTACCAATGTAATCATCAGGCAGGTTGCGTCTGTGCTCAACAAGTCACAGAAACGTTTGCCAGTGGCATTTGCAAGAGGATAGGCTTCAAAGGAGCAGTCGACTGGTTCGGCACGCACCAAATGCCTGTTAGGGGAAAAAGGGCTCGTGTTGCATACAAAGTGCATTGTGGAAACAATGAAACAGACGTGGAACATTGTTCCCTCAAACATACATGGAACAGTCAATTGTCGAACCCGTGTGGGGCAGATGAATACCTGACTGATAAACTAGCATTAGTGGTGGTGTGCCAGCCTTTACCAGGTACCTCACTGCTTCTGATCGTGATTTCTTGTCTTACAACATTCCTAACATTATGTGTCTTCGATAGTCGTCCCTTATTAAGTGTTTGATAGTGCTACATCACAGGAGACTGCCAAACAGTACCTCATTTCGGAGTGCTGAAATCCTACTGTGGACAGCTGGGAGGAGTGTATGAAGTGTTCAAATGTCCCTCCTCTGACAGCTACTACACAGTTGCTGTGGGCGGAGCAGAAGCTGGACGTATCTCCAGGAAATGCCCGTTGGAGGACTCAGGTTACCAAGCATGTGGAGTGCTGTCAGACCACGAGGTCCTGAGTGGTGACATGTGCACTTTCCTGATCTGTGATGACTGTAACTCAGGAGATGCGCTAAGTTCCAATGGGTGGAACTACAAACTTAGAGAGGCACATGATGCATGCAGTGAACTGATGGCCGGCATGACAAGTCATCGACCCAGGAGTTGCTTCCCAACTCCTACGAACGAGGGTTGTTCCCAATTGCTCGGATCAGACGAAATTAAAATTTGTGACATGATCTGTCAAAATAGGAGCTCTTGTAGTGATGAAGCATTGTGTAATGGATATCGATACGGAATGGTCTGCAAGAAAAACGACGTCTTGATAAGCATTAAATTAAGCCAAATATGTGACATCAACATTGATTGCGATGATATATCTGATGAACGAGAATGTTACAAAGAAAGCATTAATTCAGCAATGAATTATGATAGAAACGTCTGCTCTCACACTTCAGGAGTAGTTTCTGGAGAAATTTTCGTTCGATTAAGCAATACTACTCGATGTGGACCTCTAGAGATAAGTCCTTCTGGAGTGACTACATCATACTGCAACGATTTCCGAGACCAAACCAACTGTTCCGACGAATGGCGAGGAGTGTTGAGATGTGATATAGGTGGTTATCTGTCCACTGTATCATCAGTCGTACTTTGCAGTGGTATGAAGTTGGCAGCACCCTACTGTGACGATGATCTGGATGCTCAGTGTGAGGAAACATCATCATCGTGTAAAGTCCACAAACACTTGCTGTGCGATGGAGTTGATGATTGTTCGGATGGCAGTGACGAATCCGGGCGAGTTTGTGACTCTCTCCTTCCATCAACATGCGATCGCAGGTTTGGCTATAAAAGCTTTGAGATCTCCGATTATCTAGACATCTATGGAATCAAGAGGGAGTTCAGAAACATAATGCGATCCAATTTACTTCAGATATCGACACAAAGAACAACTGAGGATTCCTATAACGTGGCTGAACGACGGAATTAACGATTGCTTGATGGGAGAAGACGAAGAAACGTATATGTGGCGAACCTGTAAAGCCCTTGACGGCTTCCTCGAGGTCCATGACAATAGAACATGCGGGAATTTGTTTGTATGTGACCACACACATTTCCTGGAATTAGATAGGCTCTGTGACGGCAAAGAATATTGCCAAAGGGAAACGGACGTATGTCATGCGGCAAGATCTTCTGTCGAGCAATATGGCACACCAGTCGGTTACAATGGTGTATTGTACACGATTCATTGCGTCCCTGGTCTAGATCGAATAGAGAATCTACTGGGTCCATGCGCTGAGACCACATTTGAGAACCCAAACTATCCAACCTTTGGTGTGGCAAAGGAGACAAGAATAAGGGCTCCTATCGATCAGATAAACTGCGAATACTTATTTGGAGTTCTGTACGTACATTTGAGTTGTCTTAACAAATGTAGGGAAATTGATTGCCCCCTTCAAATCCTAGGACCAGGCAGCTGCTCTAAGAATTCCTTCCTCAGAACGACATCATACTCTAGCAAAGGGCACCTTACATTTGTAACAAAAAGTAGGGGATCCCTGCACAATGATCTATTTGAGTGCAAAAACATGAAGTGCGTCAGTTACATACAAGTCTGCAACCATATTAACGATTGCGGAGACAACTCAGATGAATATTTTTGTGGAAATAATTTCCAGTGCAAGACAGGAAGCAAGTTCATTCAAAAGGGCAAAATGTGTGATGGTATCGTGGATTGTGCAGATTTCTCTGACGAGTGCAATGGTTCCTGTGGCAAATCACTGATCCCAAACAAATATCTCAAAATGTTTGCCTGGCTTATCGGAATCCTAGGAATTACTTTGAATTCTGTAACAGCACTTCGGCATCCCAACATCTCAAAAACTAACTATTTCGCTGTTATCAACAATTCGTTCCGAATGTTGATATCACTGGGTGATTTCATGATTGGGGCATACTTGGTGGCAATTGTGATGTTTGACATGCTCATCTTGGGCGATGACTATTGTTTTATGGAATCATCATGGCTCAGTAGCCCTCTTTGTGCCACTCTGGGTGTTGTTAATACTTTTGGCACAAATATTTCTATCTATTCAATGGCATGTCTTAGTATTTTCAGGGTCTACAACCTCCAAAGAATTGGGGTCGAAATGAACAAAACCAAATGGATTCTTATTGCCTTGCTCATGTCTTCTGTCATGTCTTTCTCTTTCCTTGTATCAATCATACCCTTACTGAATAATTTCAAAGATTTCTTTGTCAATGGACTGAAATATGAAAAAGATATCAGATTGTTCTTTGGCAGTGCCGACAAGGAAGCACATATCAGAGTCATTGAGGCGTACCATGGAGTCCTGGCTAAACGTGATCTTAGTTGGGATGAAATTCAACGACTTTTCGATTATATGTTTACAAAAAACTACGGTGAAATAGCAAGGAAAAAGATTCATTTTTATGGAAATGATGGGGTCTGTGTTTTTAAATACTTTGTAACCAATAATGATCCTCAGAATGTATATGTCTGGATAAATCTCATGCTTATTTTCATAGCTACACTTGTCATAGTATGTTGCTACTTGACAATACTCATTAGAGCAAATATATCAGCAAAGAAAGTGAGGAAAATGATGGCAAATGATGGATCAAGAAACGACCACAAGAGTGATAAGTTACAAAAGTGTGTCACCAGAATTATTCTGACAGACTTAATATGCTGGATACCATTTCTGTTCATCTGTGTACTGCATTCATTTGAATCCCTGGATGCAACACCATATTATGCCATATTTTCCATTGCTATCTTACCAATCAATTCGATTATAAACCCTATCATTTATGATGATCATTTTATAACAACGTTGCAAAAGATAAATAGCTGGTTTAAGCAAATAAGGCCATCTATCACTAATTCTAAGCAAGACAATCCACAGGAAGGTGTCATAGAAATGAATCCTTTAGAATCTAATTCAAGTTAGAATTTGAGAATGAATATTATTTCAATTTTCAGCATCGAAATGGTGTTTTGCAGCAGCATCAACTCCAAGATAACACATAATGCAAATAGGATAATGAAAGTGTGTAGTTAAAAGGATATTCTTAGCAAATATGTCAAATAGCAAATGTTCATCTCCCCTTGTTACAATGAAAAGGATACTATCAAATTTTACAGAAAAACGTTTGTGTAGTTTTTGCCTGGACAACTATTATAATGTGATGTCTAAAATTGTAGAGTAATATGCTATGAGTTATGACTCAATTAAGATAATACAATTAGGGGCTCCTTCTGATAACAAGATTAGTGCTTTAGTACCATAAAGAAGGCAAATAATTCTAATTATATAAAATAGAAATCACCTATACAAAAGGGTGCTGTGTAATGATTAAATTCAATTGCTGGGGTCATCCATTCCACTCTGATGCATGAGTTCTCCAACATTGCGTTCAAGTTCATCAAGTCGTGTTCCCATCTCATCTATCCGGCCAATTATGGAATCAGACATGACTTGAAACTTTGATTGCTGAAAATTATCCCTATTTTTATGCATTTATAGTCTTATATCATGAAATATTGAAATAAAAGTATCTGAACAAGGTATTTAAATCTGTGAAGTATAGTGATGCTAAATGAAATGAATTGAAACAAACCATGTCAGTAAGCAATTTATTAACCACAAGAGTCAAATCCTGAACATTCTTGGTATCTGCTTTCTTGGAATCAATATCAGCCATTATTTCTGTAAAAATCATGATAAAATGTAATTGAATAGAATAAATCATGGTATTGAACAATACTATCATCAAGGTCTTAAAGAAAAATGATTTATCAAGGAAAAATTCAAATATGGAAAATGCCATGTTATGCAATGCCTACATGCTGAATAAATACAAGCATTGCAAGAGAGTTCCTTAAGAAATTTTAGGTGGTAATAGTAAGGTTCAGAAACTTATCAAACCTCAATTGACAATTAGTCAACACAATCATAATCAACAAATTAAAAGCATGGAACACTACTGCCTTCTGATTCGTATCTTGGTCATAAGAAGTGACTTACATTTTGATTTTTTCCACCCAGCCTGGCCGCGAAGCGGCCTAGCCTAAAAAGGCATAAGGTGGTTAGGAATTTGGAGANCGACTGCTACAAAACACCCCACTACTCCAACTCAAATTTTAATTTTGTCAGATTTTATCTGACCACTGTTTAGTGGTTCTCGAGCAAGTGAGAAACAGTGGACAGATAACATTACTCAGCTCCAACTTTCCACTCCAGAGTCACGCAGTTGCAGTGCGGGAGCATCGCCCGCCGGCAGCAAGTGCATCTCTCATCTCTGGCGGTGGTGCAATCCGGCATTTGCATTTTTGATATTGCGCGCGCTTTGAACATCGCCAGCTGCAGCACCGCGCCATACCATCGAGACATAGCGTTGCGCGCCCGGTCTCGTGGAAAACTTCCCCGCTGCGTGACCCAAATTATAATACTCCGCGCCGCTGCGCGGCTCCTTTTTTGACTTTAAGTTACGTTCGCTAAAAAAATGAAGGGCGCGCAGCGCTGAATGCTGAACGCGAAAAAAGCATAAACAGTGCAGGAAAGATTTGTGTTAACATCCGATCTGGCATTAACACTTAACAGTATCTGTAAGCAAAATGAGGATCATGGTGGTCCCAATCTTAATCCCACGTCGCGGGTCGCGTCGCGGGTCGCGTCGCGTGACCCGCAATTTGCCGCCGTTGTTGCCGGATGTCCATGTCATCTGTCCACTGTTTCTTGCGCGCGGCGCGCGCGCCTTCATCGAAGGCCGAAACGTACTGAAAGTGAAACAGTTTCGGCCTTTGATGAAGCTGCGCGCGCGCCGCGCGCAAGAAACCTAGTGGAACTGGACAGATAACATCCGGCAGCGCCGTTCTACGACTTTTCAGTTTTCTATTTGTCGGGCGATGCCAGACCGCTGATGCAAGCCGCTGAGAATAAGTTTGCGCGCGCGCGCAACGAAATTCTCGACAGAGTCTATCATCGATCGACAATTCTCTATTAGAATAGGGGCACGCAACTTGTGATGTGCACAGGACCATGATGAGACGATCATCATCAAATTCAATCCATAGCGCCTATATAAGCGGTCTCAACTTGAAGATAAAATTAAAAGAATAGATTGAATTTGAAGACTCAGAAACTTCGATAATCATAATGATGACTGATGACATTATGAGTATGACCATTGACACCTTGAGAATGTGATGAACTTGTCGCTGAAATGTCTATCATGTCTGAAATAGACTTAGAGTCGCTTTCCAGTATAGATTAAAATGATAAAATCAATATTATCAACAATCAATGATCGGATCATAATAAATGCTTTCAAGTGATATTGGTAGTGCAGTACATTTATCGGCATCAATAATATCACTAAACAGCCGCAGCATCACTCTCTGTATCATGATTCAGAATTATAGTTCTGCGGTGGATGATTTTCATTGAGAACTACTTGTTTCTAACGAACAGTATCATCATAATCATATATATACTTTCTTTGGGATATCTAACAGATTACAGTTACACAAAGGCCTGTCTCAGTCTGTCACTATGACAATTTTCAGAAAATCAATATCTTGAAGTATAAATAAAAACGGCATATATTATACTGGAATTCTTTGCGATGGAATGATTTAACAGAAGATTTGCACTAATCACCAATCTGCGATAATCTTCACAATTGTCCTCTTGATTAGTTAATGATGCCTTGTAAAAATGAAATCACAATATGAATAATCATCCAATTTCTAATCATTTTAATTTAAAAGTTACAAAAAGTGTTAAATAACTTTTCTATTAAGCATATAATTGGCGGAGTGAACGTTCTGTTTCAGTAAAAAGGAAAGCAGGTAATAAAATATCAACATTGAACAATGATTGAGTTCCCAACAAATATAATATAGTGTGAATCTGACGTGATTTTCGTGCGATTTTGTTTGCCGTAGACTGTTATGCAGAGGATTAAAATAGATAAGAAATATGGTTATGGAATTGGAATTGGAACGACAAGATGCACTCAATTTCAAATAGTTAAAATAATCAATCATAATTATAGTTCTAATTGGTCACGCATATAACAGCGATTTTTATCAAAATCAAACATAAAATATCGTAGTAATCCGTTTGATATTTAACGGAGCAGAATAATCAGAAATAACGGAAAATGTGAGTAAAAATGGTTGTGAAAAAACCTGATGATGATCGGCTCCACAGTCCCCAGAAAAGGCATTATGGAATCCAAGCCTGGCTCCAAACAATTACAAACTTAACGATTCCGATAGGGATGAAATGGTTAAGACTTAAAATGAAATGAGTAACATCAAAATGACAATCTTGACCACAGATTGAGTCACATAATATGCAGGTTCTATTGTCGGGCATGTGTTTCTCTGAAGATGGTATAAGAGTTATTAGCCTTATTTGAACCCAAAATTCCTTGCTTTAAACTTCATCTTAGTAACCATGACAACGCGTTATCAAACCATCGCGTGACGTCACCAATGTAGCGCGTGAGGTCCCGTGACAGGGACTCGCAGTCCGGTACTACAAATCCGCGCCACCGTTTGACGTGAGCGGTAAGTGTACTTCGGCGAGCGGTTCCTTCAGACTAGAGTATCCGTCATCTCTGATGCGCGCCATCCGGGGACTGGGGGCTGGCCGGGGCGCTGGTTTGGGGCTGAGATGGTGCTTCATCGGTCTGGGGCTTGGTGACCTGACGGGGGAAGAGGGGAGGTTAAAGTAAGACGCCAACATAGCAACATGGGGTGAATCAGATCCAGGACCCTTTAATTTCATAATGGCAAATTATCATAGTAGAGAGATATAGTGAGGTATACTTTTAGGTAGTGTTTCTTACTTTGGCAGAAACTTGTTCTTAGGCGTTTTGGCGGGTGTCCTATGGTCAAGGAGCGATTGAGTGATCTCTGTTTCCAACAGAGTGTCACTATTCGAGTATTCGGCCTGAGGCTCGAGATCAGCGTAATCACTCCCGTTCATCTTCACGTACCTGGGTATCGGGATGATATCACCATGACACACGCCACCTGACACACGTTAAACACGTATCCCCATGGAAACAGCGGTGTCACACCCAGCACCACATGGGTAATGCAGTGTACACCAAAATACATACCCCTGATCCTGGCTGCTATCCGTTCCATTGCCCTCGTCCACACTGCTGTGGTCCGGAACTAGGTAATCCTGGACGTAATCGTGACGGGACGCGTCCACAATCGAGTTCCGAGTTGTACTCGGACTGGTCTCGCTGCTGAACACATCGTCCTGATCCGCTGTCAGTGCTTGGTCGTAGTGCTGCGGGAGAAAGGGGATGATTAAGAGGGGTTAGACTTAGTGCTGCGGTAAGTGTTGCGGGAGAAAGGGAGAGAGAGAGGGGGTTAGTGTTGCGGGAGACATAGGGAGAGGGGGTTTTGTGTTGCGGGAGAAAGGGG